>JASVER010000003.1:15416643-15559843 GCA_030449065.1 Oceanodroma leucorhoa | reverse complement strand
TAACTAGTGACAGGACGAGAGGAAATGGCCTCAAGTTGCACCAGGGGAGGTTTAGTTTGGACATTAGGAAAAATTTCTTCACCAATAGAAGCAACAACTGAAGTCGTCAAGCATTGGAACAGGCTGCCCAGKGAAGTGGTGGAGTCACCATCSCTGGAGGTATTTAAAAGGTGTGTAGATGTGGTGCTTAGGGACATGGTTTAGTGGTGGACTTGGCAGTGCTAGGTTAACGGTTGAACTTGATGATCTTAAAGGTCTTTTCTAACCTAAATGATGATTCTATGATTCTGTGATTTTATGATTCTATGATTTCATTTACCATGCAGCCACACCAGCTGTGGTATCAGCACCAGAGAAAAGAGGAGCATGGGGTAAGAAGGGCATAGGGGATGCYTAAGTTGGCCTTACAGCTGAGAGAGATACTCATTTATCTCAGCTTTGTTGACGCTTTCCTCCTTGAATATACTGCTTCAGAACTCACTTCTTCCGTAGGRCCTCGAGTGCCAGCCCTCTTTTGTTATGAAGGGTGTTAAAACAGTGGAAAAAAAAATGTATACACCCTCAAAAGGAGAAATACAGCAACTGGTGCTTCTGATATGCCTTTTTGTTCTGTCCCAGTTTAGTTCTCTAAAGTGACGCTCCACTCTCCTTCTACCTGATGAAATGCACTTGTAAAAGTTAACTCCAGTTTCTTAAGCACACACATACACAGACAACGATTTGCTTAGACTAAACATTTGTTTCCTTTTTAAATGGAGTTAATTGCCAATTAGCTTGATCTAATTAATGGTAGTTAATGCAAATTTACACCTTCCCTAAAAATTTATTCCAGGAAAACTAATAGTTGTTTCTAGTCTCTACTTGTTCTAAGGCAAGCCAGGATGAGGCGCAAGCATTTGTGTCTTGAAAGAAATGATAAATGATTGCAAAGGGGGTAGATTTGCATTTGTCATCATGTGTTAACTATTTYGTGTTAAATGGCAACCAATTAAATAAATGCAAAAGAGGACCAAAGCATCTGGCCTAGGCAAGGTTTTCACTGAAAGATGGAGAAGCGTTTTTGATAGAGAATGTTGGAAAGCACCAGTCCCATGTAAGTGTGAGAAGGTGGTGGGAGGGAGGGACTGTGGTATGCTGTACTTTGAAATGTTTACAACAATCAGATTGGGACTTACTTTGACTATTGCAAGGTTTGGCTTACTGTACAGAAGTGAGAAATTGATATTATCGAAGTTTATTTTAAAAAAGAAAAAAAGCAAACCTAGTCCTRGGATTAAGAATATAGCATGGTTTGAGGTCTCTACAATACAATTAAATCAGATTGCTGTAGCATTCAATACCTCAGTTCATAGCAAGGCTGTGGTGCAGACATATATTTTCCAGTCTAGGATAAGTAAACTTTGTATTTTCAGTCATTGTGGAAAAGAATTGAGAGGCAGAAGCAGAGGGAGCTGAATGTTTCTACTATTTTGCTGAGTGGAGTAGAGTAACTGATCAGTAGAGCAGAGTAACTGATAAGGCCATAAAAGGTTTGCTAATGATTTCTGATAAGCCAAGTTAATTCTCTTAACTATATGAAAATGTGGGGAGGAGAAGGGAAGGGAAGGTTAGCCACAGTATTGCTGATCGGAGGAAATAAATCTGGGGCAAGTAAGGAGACTCCCTGGTAAAAACCCAGGTAGTGGAAGAGAAGCGTTCTGTGCTGCTCTACAGACTCTGAAGATTAGTGCAAAGGAGGAAACAGGGGGAAATATTTTCCTGGTTTTGCCTGGGTTGCGAGGAGGGCAGCTATGACTTTATGCTTTTTTTCCCCACTTCAAATTCTCACATCCCTTTCCTGCTCCCAAAATGGCATCTCATTTCCACTCCCAAGTTTCCCCCTTAGCTGTGCTTCAAAAATGCTGTAGGTAGTCTTGTATCATAAATTACATCACTGAATTGATCCAATTTACCACACTGACTCCATGAGAATATTTAAGTTCTCTTTACTTCGGAGAAAAAGCATGGAAACCTTTGCAAAGAGCAATGTGTGTGTCGTATATGTTAAATTACAAACCCTCAGCCCATAGACCTTAGGGTTCTGGGAAATGGTGCGTTTAAGCCCTGCAGTGTGCCCCGGGGAGTGAGGGAGAATGTCGCTGCCTGGGCATATGCTAGAGCCCTCCAAAACCCAGCTCAGGCACCACAGGCTTGAAAGTGAGAGCATGATAGTGAAAGCCAGTTAAGGTGTAAACAAACTTTTATCCCAAAAGATAGATTTTTGGGAAGTCTTACACTGAAAACAACTGAGTCCATGGAATAGTGAGTAGTACTTCAAATGAAGGATGAACTTTTACACCTGTTGTACTAGAACTAGATTCTTTCTGAAAATGCTGGTTTTTAAAATGTATGTTTATTTTAAAAAAGCTTACGCTAAAAGAAAATCCTTTTGACAACCCTATTTTTCAACATGCACTGAATAACTCCTAATGTGTCTCACTGAGGGTTCTTATGCTTGTGTTTTGTCTTGGAATACATTGCTATTTTGTCAGTACCTTAATATGCATGCAAAMCCCTCAGTACATGAAGCTGCAAGGAAGCAAATTGTGTATTTTTGAATACTTGCTGAAACTCGGATCCTTGCTTTGTGCTTCCTGCAGCATTATTCTCTTCTGATTATTGTTCCTGCTGCTTTTAGCTGCCCCCTCTGCATTTTAAGCCTAGTGGAAATGATGCAACATTGTGCATTGTTCCTTTTTTAGCCAGTACAAAGAATCAGGTAAGTACAAAAGTACTTACCATGATTTTTTCTGAGTCTGTCTGTGGCAGTTTTGGAGTGCAAAGTAGCTTGGGTTTGGCAGGCTTTTCAGGTGAAATGTAGCTGTATCTGAATTCAGAATTCCCCAAGCTTGGTAGATCATATTCTCATAACATGATTCAGTAAGGGTACTCCGGGGTATGCATGCTCAGAGYGTGCATATTTGTCTTCCTTCACTGCTATTTGTATAGCTTCTTTCAAATTTTTGCCAGGATGACAGTGTTTGCATTTGGCCTACTTTGGTTATTATTAGATTCTTTCTGTGCCCCATAATTGACTCTTTTCCGAGTTGCCACGTAAGATGCCTGAAGTCTTTTACATGTGTTATTTAAATATTTGATTTCTTCCACAAGTTTGTCTGCATGCCCTGTTTCCCTCTTCAGCAATAACCTCAAATGTTTTCAAGCCCCGTAGCGTTCTGTAAATCTACTGAAAGAGACCAGCAGTACCTAGCRAGAAGCTAACTGGGAAATGTCAATTAGGTATAACGGTGCTAAAGTTCAAAAATAGCATCTTGCAAAGGGCTAAGACTTCCCTGCTGTGTGGTAACGCAGCAGCAAGGGATTAGGCAGGATGGGAGGAGACCATGCTCTGTATGATCAACTGGGTGAAACGATGAGGCGCCAACAGTTTGACCAGTGTTGTCAGCTCAGTATTTTCTTCTTATGCCAGTTGTGATTTTAATATCAGCCAAATTCTGCTATATCTTTGCCCTGCTTTAAGGTCTCTTTTAAACATTATTTCTGTACTATTTAATACATTCCTTCCACAACCACTATGCAGACCTTSGGACCAAAGTAGAATGTGTGAAATTATTTAAGTATTGGAGAAATGTCTGTGTTGCAAAATTGGGATGGGAATCCAACATCAGCATTATTTGAATTCAGAGATATTTTTGGAATTTGGGGGAAAGGTGGGTGGTGAAGAGAGGAAGAATCCAGGTTATTGATTTCTTAATTACAAGCAGGTCATGTCAGACACTACAATCAATAAGCTGTTCGCTCACATTCCTGCATTGATTGGAGTATACTGTGAGTTATGGTGTGTATTTTTATTTAAACAGCTGTGTAGATGACCTTACGTAAGGGTCAAAGCTGGTGAGCTAAAGCATGTTGCAAGTGAAATTTCAAAGGGATATCTGCTAGCTAGTGAAATTACACTTTCACGTGACTAAGCAATCTAAGGTAAGTACTATAGCCAAGAAACAAAATGGAATATTTTTTCCCCGAGTGATTAAGCACAAATTCTTCACACTGTAAAAATATTTCTCTGAGTTCATTCAAGCATTTAACCATCGACTGGATCATAGCCAAAAGCTAACTGAACAAACTTGTGCTTGTATAGGCTGGAACAATGAAAAAATTATTGCTGGAATGTGTAGTTTTGAGAAAATATCTAATTCAGTTACTCTTTAAATACAGATTATTGGAGTCTCTCTCTTTTAATTCTTTAACCAAAGTCACAGCATTCAACAACTCGAAGGCATAAATACCCAACACGTATTCTAGAAAGCATTTTATGAAAAAAAAAAAAAAAAAAACAAAACCCACCAACCAAAAAAAACCCCAACCAACCAATCCCTCTTTAACAGGCTCATGTACATTCATTAAGTTACGAAAAGACTAAAATGTGCCAGTGAATACTGTACTCTTCTTTCCTCTGTTGGACATCAAATAGACATTGTGTTCACAGGGGGACTGAAGCACTCCAAATTCCAGTGTATCAGTCAGGTACCAGATATTTCTGTGCCTGAGAAGCTGAACTTCCATTTTGGTGTGGTATTTTTCTTTTTTTGTTTTAATTGCTTGTTAAAATTTTTGAGAACAAGAACAGGATGGACACTAACAGTTCTGCAAAACAGGAATTGTCTTACTGATCTGAAAAACTGAACATAGCAGTACAAATATGTAAGTCACCTTTTTCAAGTTTACTAGAGGTATCCTGCTCGGGAATGGTACAGGTGGTGATGCATCAATTTAATCTCAGCCACCAGAATTAAAACCTGCTTCAGTTCAGATGCTATTTGCATTGAAATATTGCTGTGCCTAGGCTAGTAAATTCTGCTTCCTAGGGCTCTTCTGATGAGGGGTAGCAGTTAAGCCTATTCTTTTCATTAGGACCTCAATATACTACAATCTTCAGAACAAAGAGGTCACTATTTACCCCAAAACCATGCTCAACAAAAATAACTGGCTCTGCAACATTTTTTCAAGTTTTGGTTTAAACAGTTTTTTTTACAGGAGAATTTGTTTTGGATCCTTAGGAAAGGGAGGAGAATGCAGGGATATGTATGTCATCTCACAGACCAAGCCTGCTCTCGCCAAGTCAACTAGCACGACAACCGTGATTGTAGTGAGAATTCGGCTGGCTCCAGAATAATTGAAGCTGACAGCCAATATGGAACTGAAGCACATCTGCTTCATTCAAGGAGGAGAGCTGTTCAGGAAATTAATATTGCTGTGTGCTGTATTTTAGGAATTAACTAGCTGTGATGGAGAAAACATGGATATAAGATGACAGTTGCAAAGCAGAGAGGCTGTAAGCTAAAAGGAAACAGGCTTGCTGGAACAAGTAGTCTTTATTGTTGCTGTTTGTTCTTTATGGCTTGACTTGCATCATCTGACTGTTTGAGTTATTTTGTTCACCGGTTATATTGCTTGCGAATTTAGGAAAACAGAAAGTAGTTCTTCAGGGCACTGAGAACTACAGCTTAAATAAAGGATTTTCTCCCATGCTTAAAGTGAAATAATATGTGTTTAAATACTCTGTTGAATTGGATCCGGAATGTTCAACATCTCTTGGGACTCAGCTCCTGACAAAAAACTCCTTTGGTGCCTGTATCTGGAGACTAGTTCTAGCTAGTTAATGTACAAGAAGGTTATTACTGCCTAAATTCTTGAAATGACCAAAATCACCACGCTAAGAAGTTAAGTCTAGTCATGTGGAGTAAAATGAGTCATGTTTCCATTCCCTTGATATTTACTGTTGTACAGATTATGGCAAATTATGTTGCATCACTTTGTGATATACAGAACTTGAGGGACTTAGTCCAACTTCACTCTATTTAATTTTCAGATGTTAGATCTCAGCTATTGCAGGTTGTTATGGTCACCAATTTATGCACACTTGAGGTTTAGGTATTTACACAGGGTTTTTTTAGGAAATAAAAAATCAGCATACTTTTAAGATTAATAGAGCTTCTGAATTGTACAGGGAAAAAGAAAACAAAGAATCGAAAATGTGCTGCAAACTTGTTTACCTACTTACTCAGCTATTTGTTTTAACATCTGAAAATATTATTTGTAACTTATGCTTCTTGCCTTCAGCTAAATCTCTAGCATATAAAGAAAAATGAGGATGTAAGAGGAGAAAAATGAATATTTTAACTCTGGAAAACAGTTCAAATGATATTTAGAAACAGAATTGTAGCATCTCTCATATATGGGGAGACTCCTAGGTTTCATTTGCTCTGCTGCACTAACTGAAGGGCTGTCTTCCGATAAGAGATCTGAGTCTAAGTTAATGTCTTAAAATTAACTTTGTTATTTACAGAATGTTTAACATAAATAAGATTTTTCTAACAGCTACTTTAGCAATCTAAAATATTTGATACAGAGTGGAGAAAAACTGAAATGCTCATAAAAGGTGTTTTTTAACTTGAAAAAAAGGGATGAAATAAAGATGGAAAAATATGTTAGCTAAAGCAGTGAATAGGCACTGGAAATTCTGAGGACAAGGACATGAGGGTGGCAGGGGAGGACAGCGAAATGAACACAGGCAGCTGCAGCCTGGACAATACAGCCTTGAATTGGCAGTGGAGGTGGTTCAGTTGTCAGGGAAGGATGGCTATTGTTAACAACTGCTCCTCTCCTTCATGGAGCACTGCCAACTAATAAAGACTGTGTTATGAATCGAGTGCCCTCTCACCAAGTGTCTCATCAAAGACCAAAATGATTTTCTTAGGATTGCAAGAATTTTTGTGGTTATTTAATCTGGAGAAGTGACACTGGAATGGTGTTACACTATGTTGTCACTTCATTAACGTTTGTAGGTGGAAGCTGAAGCCCCTAAGTTAGATATTGGTTCAATAGTGTAAGGTATCTGGAGGTATGTTAAATAACGATGTTTAAAATATCTGTATTAATTGAATAATATTATGAAAATATTGCTATTATGTAGTGATTTTGGTGCAGACCTGATTGATCCTGAAAAGTATCAATTAATGTAATGCCATATGGTGATCAAAGAATGGCACCCCTTTCATTTACCAGCCCAGTGTTAGTAGCGATCTGATTCCCATTGTTGTAGCTTTTATTTTGGAACTTTGAGGGAAGTTGTTCTCTGATGTTGCTGGTTTGGAAGGCATTCAGACATGTGAAGCTGGAGATAGACATCTGCTGTGCTGAAAATCTGAACAGAGAGATTTGCTAAGCAAAGCAGATCAAACTGTGGGCCAGAATCTCGRTCTTGCTGAAGGTCCAATAGTACCCTCGGCTGGCACTGAACCGATCACAAAGCCACCCTAAAGAAGCCATTGAGAACATGCTGTCTGGATTTAGGCCAGCTCCCCTTCTTTTTACRGCCCTCTCTTCTTCCTTTCTCTCTTCTCCCAAGTTTCCTTTTATCTGGCTAATGGATCATGGCTAGAAGTCAGAGAGGATGGGCCTAGAGCCAGGAGAATATCCCTATGTGAACTAGCAAAATCTAGCCTGCAAAATGAGCATCAGGAACCAGTGTTGTGAGTATAAATTGCAGAGGCTTATCTGTGACCATGTCCAAGTAGAGCAGTATAAAGGTCTCGTGAGGTTCAGCTGGCGTTATGCTGTCCATCTTGCCCATGTACACCAAAGTTCTTATCAAACAAAGCCTGATGTTGGAGATTCTCTTGTGCTCTCAATTTGTTTACAATTAATTTCACTAAGTGAATTTTTTTTTGTTAGACAATGGTCAAGGAAGAATTCATTATTTTCTTTTTGCAAAGTTATCTCTCTCCCACCTTTCCATCTAGGCATAGTTGTGATACAAATCTGTCATGATTTTGAATCCTAGAGTGTCTATTTAAAAAGTGCTGACCATACTCTTAAGCCAGGATTCCATAAATCCAAAACTCCTTAAATAAATTCCATTGTTGGTTTTTTGTTTTTTTTGGGTTTTTTTGGGTTTTTTTTTGTTTTTTTTTTAAAAGCTTTTCCTACAAGGTTATCTAATTGTTTTCGTACTTACTGTCTATTGATTATACTACTATATTTCAAGTAATTCTTCATCTGATTATCTCTAAGCACTATAATTATGGGCAATTATCATAATATATATGTTGCACAATTTCATTATAGCCACTGGTTACTCAAAATCCAAGCTGATATAACTGAAAGCAGAGTCTAGACCATTATATTTTGTTCTACTACTGTGGGAGTCTGATGTAAGGCAGTCTCCCTAATGTCATGTGAAAGAATGTGCACTTTTATAAAACAGCTTTTTCTCATAGGAGATGAAAGATGCAGTGGTTAATAAAGTAGCTAGGGCACCAAAGCAGACTTGAAAATCCTTGCTGTAGTCACAAAAAAAACCCTAAAGTTTTTGTTGCTTGATCATCAAGAATGATATTAGATTACCTGACCTTGAGATCTCATCCCTAAATGTAAGCCTTCCAGAAAGCAATTGAGTAAAGCTTAAACTTGGGCTCCTTCAGAAGGGAATTCGGAGTACTTGCCTCCACTGACAGGAAAAGGGTCTCAGGGGGCTTTGCTAACTAGATTTCCTGGTAAAATTAGACAACTAAATTCAGATGGGAATAATGCTCCTCTTCTCCTAAGGGTTCAAGCAGAGAGACAAATTTCCCTAGGTAGAGCTTCGCAGGATAAAGGAAAAATAGTTACTTCAGACATATGGTACACAATTCCATGATTTTCATGTGCTTCACTCCCCTGTGATTTACCCAAGTAAGGCACTCTATGTTTTGCTTTGTTAGTGTGCAAGCATGACACTTATATTATTAGGTATCTGGACAAGGTCCATAACTAACCTGCCTATGTCAAGATATGTCTATCAGAAGCAAAACATGGACTTCATAGCTCCTTCTCTTATAATTCAGTAGAAAGTGTTTGTCCAGCTACCTAGTGACTGGGAGGATTAATGATATAATGTTACATGCTTTATAGAAACAATTCAGATACCCAAAAAAACAGGCACCCAATGCCATTTTAGAAGGCTGGGGTATTCTATCTAGCCTTTGCTTGCTGCCTCAGAGCAACYTGGATCTCTCCTATGTACTGCATCCCATTGCCAGTCCTGCATGGATGCCACCGATACCCTAGGATATCTTAAATGTCACCAGACAAACACATTTGAGCACCCGAATCTCACCTTCTCCATCTCRAATATAAGTATTTCATTTTAAGAACATAAATATTTCATCTTAACAATACAAATTGGTGTGAGATACTGTCACCAAGATGTCCCATCCTTAACAAAAGTAACTGCCAAGCCATTGTTATGTCTGATAGAAACCTATAAGCAAATCTTCTAAATTGTTGTTTGGGTTTGGGGTTTTTTTGCGACTAAGAATTGAAAAAGTGAGTCCTTAGCAAATTTGGTCATCGCTTCAGGAAGCRAAGTAATAATATTGTTACAAAAAATTAAATGCCTAAAGCAAAAGAGCAGTTATTTGGAAACCAGGGTAATCTTGGTACCATTATGACATGTTGTATTGTGCATCAGGGAATTTTGATATCATTGCATGAAATTTCAGCTGAAGCCTATGGAATGTGACAATTTACACCAAATCAACTTTTAACCTGTAATGAAATATCTCCATTGGAATGTTTGATAGTTTATAAAGCTGTCACATCCATAACTTCAATAATAAATTAGAATGTTCACACAAAATATCTTGAACTGAAAAGCAGTAGTCTTCAAGTTTATTTAAAACAATAAACCAGCCATTAATTCTCATGTTGGGTTTTATTCTCCCTTACACACAAAGTGCAACAAAATTGTTGTCTTCTGTCAAACACCTGCGTAATGCGCTACCAAGTTTGAAGTTAGTGCAATACAATAGGCGCAGGAGCAGGAAAGTGAGGTTTCATGAAAGAAAAGGGGTTTTTTTAAATAAACTTTTTAAAAATAAAAAATTCGTAACCTGAAATCTTTTGAGGAAAAATCTTATCCTCTGTAGAAATGTTTGATTAATCAAAAACAATTCCCCTCTGGAAAAAAATTCCAATGGAAAATTTGCAACCATTTCCATCTTGTGATGCTTTGTTGGTTTAGTGTCTTTGCCATATTGCTCTGCTAACTTCAGCAACACTCAGTTCTGTTGCCATAAGGTATAATAAATCATGTTTGGAAAGGTATCTGCAAAGCAAATGTCCCTCCCAAGTTAAAAAGTCGAACAGCTAGAGTTCAGTTGGCAGTAGATACATGTTTCTCATTACTTATTACATCTCTAATGTAAACTACAGGCTTCTTCAAAAGAAGCTCAGACCTGGCCCAGGGAAAGCTCTTTCACCCTTGTATACTCATCTTTTGGAAACATGCTTTACAGAGAAGTGTTTATAAAAAATAAGAAAGGTGTTAGAACTTTTTGTGATATCATTTAATCACCAAAAATAAAATATGCTCCTTTTCAGATAACAAGAGTATTGCCATTGCTCTCAATGAAGCCAGAACTAGGATGCCAGACTGGACTTAGCTGCTTTTTATTAAATGAAGTCTGGAGTTTTTTGCAGATTGTTTAGTATCAACTCTAAAGCCAAATATCTGGTCTGCTACATGTTACTGACAAGAAAGAAGTACAAAACTGGAAGCACTAATGGAAAGATTTAATTTCATCTTTTTTAAAGAAAAAGCTAGTATGTCAACAGGTCCAAAATAAACATTTTCTCTGTGATGCTTTTTCTTTTCTGAACTTGAAATTCAAAATTATACTTCATATCACTTAGCACAATGTTTCTGTACTAACAATTAAAAGCTCTTATAACTTTAAATAAATCTACCAAAACTTTACAATCTACTCTGAAATCTATTGCCTTTGACATAAATTTTTAAATGGATACATATAGACATGTYGAATGTTCTTGTAATGGTTATAAATACTCTTGGCCTAATCCAAAGGTTATTTTGCCTCTGTAAATGTCTCCTGCTGATGTTAGGGCCCTGAACCTGGCTCTGTTTCTCTAACCTGGCAAAGCACTTAAACTAGCACTTAACTTCAAGCACAGGAATAGATGACTGGCATCAAAAGGATAACCTTGTGTGTAAATAATTTCTAGGTTATCTACCAGCTGCTTAGAGGAAAGGAATTAGCTTCAAAATATGCTTAGGCTTCCATAGCTTCAGGGGCAARAGTCACGCAAATCAGTAGGACCCGGTGCATAGTAGAAAAGAGGCCAAAGGTTCAGATACAGAAAATTTCAGTTTCAGAACACAAAATTTATTGTAACTGTGACCTTGTAGAACGTTATCAACAGAACAGATACTGCTGAAAATATTGCAAGTGTCAGGTGCAATTACAGCCAATAAATTCAGGAGATAGTTGATAGTTTTCTTTCAGTTTAGATGCAGGGTTGTTTGGTTTTTTTTTAATTCAACAACTTGCAGGTTTTTTTCTGTTACATTATTTGACTAGACTGATGTGGCCAAAGTCAGCCATGACAGAATTGCTTAAAATTTGCCATGACTGAGAACTATGTAGATTCTGGATTCTAGCAAGCAACATGGAGAGACAGGCTAAGCCAAACCCGATGTAGCCAGGGAAGAAACCAGGAAGATGACGATGAGGTGTGCGGTGTGACTCCAGCGATTACAACAGATAAAAGGACCATGTTGATCCTGGGCAGCAAGTCATTGATAAAAGTTGGTACGAGAGCTATTGTTAGCCTGCAGAGATAGGTGGAAAAAGTGTACTACAGGCAGCCGGGAAGATCTCTGCCCAGAAGGCCCTGAAACGAGAGGTGACAATGTTAATGGAAATGGACAGGTCTGATTCTTCATTAGGTCATCTGTGTCCTCAGCAATTCCAGTCACTTCCACTTTCCTTCGGTAGGATTTAGCATCATTTTCCAGCAGCCTGGGTTAGCTTTCAGTCCAGCATTAGCAGCCTTACAAAGCTTTAGCTGCATCTGAACGTCCCCATTCTATTCACTATAGCTCAGCAAAAAAAAATTTTATTTCAGTTGGTGAGTCCATGCAATTATTTGTATTATTTTATTGTATTATTATTGTATTATTTTTTTTCTAGATAAGCCAAGTATATTTTCATTATTGCAAAAATAATTATCTGTTAGATTTTACCTGTTTCTTTGGCTTATCTATCTACTAAACTCAAACTCAACCGTAAAAAGATGGTAAATTCCTAATACGGTAAGAGTTTACCCAGAAAAATCAATGTTGAAGAATGACAGCAAGGAGAGTCATATAAGTAGTATGCCTTTGCCATGTGCTCAAGTATTTTTGGAGCCCAGACAGTACATTAAGAAGTGACAGATTCATGTAGTTTAGCTGGTGATTTATAAAGTTTGCTAGCTGATTTAATAGAGTGCTAGAAAGCGTTGTTGTTCGACCAAGTAAAGAGAATCATAAAATGGTAATGAATGTTATGACAGTTCATGAATATTTCATTTGGGGTCTCTTTCAGATGCCTGTTAGTTTATCTCAAGATCTAGGAGTATATTTCATATAAATCTGATGGAGGGTAGAACTGCACAGTATGCCAAGAGACAGAGGGGAGAGAGGTTTGGTGAGAGCAACGTGTGTTTGAACAAGTGTCTCAAAAGCACCACAGTTAAGTTCTCTACTAAGTGGTCATGAATTGTAAAGTATCTAGGGCATCAAGCAGCGGTCTCATATTTCTTTATTTGCTATTTGAACATTTAGAAACAACAGGTAGTGTCTTTCAACCTTGTCATCTTTACCAGTGACTTCTGAGAGTACTGGTTTACTCTAACTTTGGAGGTAAGCTTTATTTGAAAAGGCCAAATGGATTCCTGTCTCATCAAGTATTTCTTACGTGTGCTGACCAGAGCAACATACAATGTGGACAGGCGTTTGTAATAAGGTAATTCAAGCACTGGAACAGGCTGCCCAGGGAAATGGTGGAGTCACCATCACTGGAGGCGTTCAAAAAACGTGTGGATGTGGCGCTTTGGGACATGATTTAGTGGGCATGGGTGCTGGGTTGACGGTTGGACTCAATGGTCTTAAAGGTCTTTTCCAACCTTAATGATTCTATGATTCTAAATCTGGACCAAAGACTTCCACTTTTTCATCTCTAACATCCTGAAGTGGGGAACGTACTCTCTATGCTACTYTAAGTCATGTATGGATGTATTTACCTTCTAATCAATTATGTATTCCATTGTTAATTTTGTAATAGGTCTTGCATACTTCAAATTGAATTCTTTGTGTGATGCAAAAATTAATGCAAAAAAAAAAGAAAAAGTTTTGTCATATAAGCTGTATTTCACTGTCTTTTGATCCACACCAGCAACATGGACCTGCCTTTTCATAGCAGTGCTGTCCACCATGAGCTGGACATTCTTCTGTTTCCATTTCCTTGGTTGTTTCTTAGTGATAAACCCCTTTAGAATGATGGACTTACAACTTTGTGCAGCCTGAAGGTTTGCACAACACAAAGCAATGAAAGAACAACGTCTGAAAGCAGGTCAGCAATAGTGCCATGCCAGAAGCTCTGCTTAATGGGAATTACTCACTCAGAAGAGGTGAAAACAAATATGAAGGACTTGAAGGGGCTTACACAGGTGATTCATAGGTTTTCTGTCAGTGTTTGCGTATGAAACAAGATTGAATCCCATCTCACAGTCTGAAGGCTGTAGGATGAAGGGTCTTGTTTTAGCTAATAAATCCTTTTGGTATTAGCCCATGGATCCAAGATTCGGCTTCACCTTTGTATCTGTGGGCAAGATGAGCTTGTATCTGAGGATGAAAATGCACTATTTCCAATGAATTAGAAAGAAGCTGTTAGGACAGATTCTCTGCCACTAACCGTATCGTGGCACAACTTTGTACCAGTTGACACCATCTGAGAGACAAGAAGGCGGGAATGGCATTTCATGAAAGCTGCAAGGCCTTGCAGTTTGTCACGCTGGTTGAATTACCATTTGTGAAGGGACTCAATTCAGTATTCAMATCTCTGTAGCATAAATCATTATTTACTTTCAGTAAAAAACCTAGAAGTCCATAAATGAGTCTGCTTTTACCAAATGAATTTGGTGCTGCAATACAAAGGAAAATGCATGACTTACCTATGCTGGTTAAAACGAAATGTGATAAACTATATAGGGAATTGTGGTGCAGTCTCATATAGGTAAGCCCAAAGAAATATTTTTTTGTATTATTATCACATCTTGGGACAGTAACACATTGAGAAAACAGTGTGCACAAATTTTTCAGTGACTTCTTCTGAGATAGCTTGATCTGTATTTGCAAGATGGACAAAGAAGTCAGAAAATATTTGTGAAGAATTGCTTGTTCGGTTCTGCTTTGTGTCAAGGTCTGTTCTGCAAACCAAAGGGAGAGAGATATGCTGTCCTAGCAGATTTGACTTATGTTTACAGTAATTCGTTTTGGCCAGTGTTTATTACTTAATAATCAATCTTTATTATTACATTAATTCTAATTGGGATCTGTGAAACATGTAGTGCATTGACCACATGACATCAGTTTACTTGCTGAATAATTTAAGCTATTTCCTTCTAATACCTTAGGCTGCAATATCATTACTTTTAGGCTGTCCTAATATTCTAGTTATGTTGATGTTATTTCACTTGTTATTACCTTCTTGACATGAAATTGTTTTTCAAATATGGAAATCTTGCTCAAGTATTTCTAGATGACAGAATCCTGCATTAGTCCATAATGTATAATAACAAAACAGTGCAACATAAAGCAAATGATTTGTTTTCTAACCTGTGCCAGCCTTCACAATAAAGGGACAAAAGATGCCAGAAGGAGAATTTTGGTCTGTATATTTTTTATGTATTCTTACCCATTTTGCCAGAATGCAGGGAATAATCTTGCTGATAATACAGAGGCAGCAAACGCACAACTATTAAATGGACAGTGTGATTTATCCCACTTCACACTGCTTTATAAGCAGTATGTATCACTCCTGTGAGTCGTCTTCTGCTTAAAGAATTGTAAGAAATATATCTTACTATTACTTTTATTGATAAAACAGACCAAACCACCTTAATTCATTCTTCATCCTGAGTCTTTTATCACAGCGTGGTTGTGATTAGGATTCTGATCACCCTGTGTGCCACTCTGAGATTGAGAGGCTCTATCTACTCATCTATTATTCTTCATGAAGCAAAGCTCCAGTGTACCATCTGTTTTCTTACTGAATCTTGCATGTAGCTGTAAGGAGCTGGTCACCAGAGACTGAGTCTGGCAAGCAAGCTCTTGGTTTGCTGGTAGATAGCCAAGCATTCACTGCTATTGGCCTGTTGAAGTTTCAGGTAAAAATAAACGACTGTTCTCTGCTGTATTTTAATTTCTATTTGATCTGGCATTTAATTTTTATTTAATTTATATTTGGCCATGTTTGATCTTGTATTTTTGTTGCTTTTTTCCAACCAAAAATCAATTGGGAAAAGACCCCAGATGCTATAAATAAGCATGCTTTAGAGCTTTGATTGGGGATAGGTCTGTCTTGCATTTTATAATACAGTTTGAATTAACAAAGTTTTATGCTGATGATGCCTGCTGCTTTTGACACAAGGAAGAGAGATGGTTCCTGGTGTGACCATGCTCAGATAAAACATGGTAGCAGCAACCAACTGAATATACCTGAATGTCATCATCCCAGGACTGCTCTTGTTTAACCAGGACATATAGTTAACTTTGCTTTATTTAGAGAAGAATGTAGGATTGCAAGGGACCAGCTGAATCACCCAGGTATTGCAAGTTTACATTACATTGTACAAGGTTGATGAGGGGCAGGGTGCTGAACACTGCTTAAGGCTGGGACATGGCCATCTCCGGGGCGTCCTGCCATCCCTGCCCCATGTACCGCTGTCTCCTACTGTACAGAGGTGTAGCTCTACCCCGGTCGCTGCCACTGAGCTTTCCCCATCTTCCTTGAGGCTTTTTTTCCTTTAAACTACACGATGCTATTGGAGCTTCACAACCTGCAGTATTTTATAATAGTCTGTGCTATTCCCCAAAGAGCAATAAAAAGTAGCTTTTGAGGCTCCTCTTTTTGATCCATTATTTAGAGCCTGATTTGTGCTGTCTGCAATCCCCACATCAGTGCCAGTGGTCCTGCAGTTCTGCAAATTCCCTTCAGGACTAGACTAAAATCATAAATTTTTTTTTAGGAGGTATTTAGATATCATCATAGTACAGTTTTTTACAATCTGCTCCTCTTACCATGGATTTCATTTTCACAGCAGAGAAGGACTGTCTAAGGAAACAACTCTATTTCTTACTGACTCTCAGCTTCCAGATTAAATTTTTACTTGGCAACAAAACTTCCTTTCCCAAGATGATGGTTAGACTGTGTTGGTCCTGGGCTCAGCTCAAGCAAACATTTGTGTTTGTACAAAACCTGGCTATTTTCTCCATATGCTCAGTAGGACTCTGGGAACTGAGCCATACAGGGTCAGCAAGACCTGAAGTCATTAGCTCTGTGCAGATTCTACATCAAGCAATGCAGGTTATTAGACTATGTCAGTAGTAGCAAGGGAGTTTATTTTTGCTTCATTCCTGTAAATGACAGCTTTATAATATGTGCACACTTGGGCAATCAATCTCTTTTTTTTTTCCCCTCCTTTTACAGAAGGAGTGAAAACATTCTTTTCCTTAAATATGCCAAGGCCTTTTTTCACTTCCATTTAATTTGTTTTGTGACATAAAATGTTTTGCCTGACATGGTAGCCCAGTGATGCCACATGGCAGTCTGATACTGCATTATGATTCATTCAAATGCCATAGCTGCACAGGCTGATGGACAAAACGAGTCACTGAGGGGGTCTGTAGCCCAAGCAACTTGCAGTCTAAGTGCTAATGATGCTGCGTGGTGCAAATCCACAGAGGCATGGGCATGCTGCTGGCAATACCTGTGCAGAGGCTTTGCAGGCTTCATCTTTGCATCCCCAAGGAATTTTGTGTGGGCTGTAAAGCAGCCCAGAAGGAAAATTTGCTGAGTGAGCGAGTGAGAATGCGTGTGAGCACGTAAGTTGCAGAATAAGCAGCATAACTCCCCTTCCTGCTGTGTGAAGGGTCCTTGCACGGGGGTTCAAGAAGGAGCACAGAGGTTTGGTCCCTACTTCAAAGACTACAGGCATGTCTTAGATTAGTCCTTGAAACAGAGTTCACCCAGAATGCTGCTCAGAGGAATACTCTAGGGATATATGTTATAATGGTATATTACCTTGTTTCGCCTCACAGTCGCCCTCTGAGATCCAAAGACAATAATTTTTTCTCCTCTTTTTTCTTTTTTTCCCCCTTTCCCTTTCCCATTATTTTTGATGTTGAGTAGCTCAAAAGCAGTTCAACAGGAGAGGAAAAGAATCTTTGTCCTCACCTCAAATAACCTTAGGCCAACGCTGAAAACACTCTTCCAGAAGGTAGAACTAGGCAGAGAGGGCACTGAACACAAGTCCCCTGGATGACCACTAACTTTCTGTGAAGGGGGGCAGTGACAGCGCCAGCGCTGCCCCCCCTTCCCTCTCCCAGCGGCTGGTGCAACTGCGGCGCGTGAGGAGCCCCGCTCCCCCAACGCACCGGCACCGCCCGAGCAGCCCCGGGGCAGCCCCAGAGCCCTGACGGCATGCCTCTGCCTAACTTCCGCAGGCCGCTTAGCTGAGGGGTGCTTAGGCTCACGTCTGCTCCGACTGCAGCGATTTAGGACACCGAAGCGGAATTCCAGGCGCTCTGAGTTTAYGTGCTTCCAGCGTCAGGTTGCAGAGGAGTTTGCATGTGGGTGCTTCGCTTCTTCCTAAATCTTTCCTAATGAGTCCAAAGTCCTTAGTCTTTAGCAAAACCCTTAAGCTTTCAAAGTAGCAGCTTCATTAGTTTATTTTGCTGACCACAAAAGGTAGCTCGTTAAGATGAAGACGGTTTAGGGCCTGATTCAGCAGTAAGCCTGTGTGGGCTCATTTGGAGATTTGAGTACAAGCAGCTCCAGAAATGGGAAGCACAAGGTCTCTCACGACTCCCAAAAGCAGTAGTCTCCAAGGCTCCAAGCAGGAGCTAAGAAGCTAGTTGTGCCATTACATAAACAGGTAGACAGAACAAAGCCCTTCGGAGAGGGCAAAGACAGGAGCCTGGAGACTAAAAATGGTRTGTCAGAAATTAGTCAACAAAAAGGTGAGATTTATTCAGCCATTGCCCTGAGGACTATATAATTTGATATCAGTGCTGAAAGTGCAGATGGAGCAAAAGAAACATTCTTTTATCATCACGGGTGTCCCACTCAGCGGCCTCCTACACTCGTCAGTGCCACCAGGGCCTTGCTGGAGGGAGATGATGTGCATCAAAAGGAACCAAACGACAACATCGCCCCTTTTACTGTCATCTGTGACTCTCGCCCATGATGCTGTGAACCTGTCATCAAAAAAGGCAACTTCAGCTTAAGACTAGAAAGTATTTGCTGATCTGGAGGGACTGATAAGGCAATGGGAAGTGCCTGCCTTCTCTGGCCTACGGTCTGCAAGTCACAGACGGTCTCGGAGACATGCGCTGCTGCTTCTGCCAGCGCTGTTTTGCTCCTCTCTCTTTGTGGGTGTTTCATTTTGTCGTCTCTCCAAACGAGCTGTTATCTCCAACACCATCCAAAAAAAACCTAGCGTGATCTTATGTAACAGGCTAAAACRATCGCTAACGGTGGTTTGCCATGGAAATCAGCAGCCTGATATCTCTTTGTTCAGAACCTCAAACCTCGTTTAACCRCCTCATATCGAAGAATGACAAGGCCATGCTAGCATTTTGACCATCTGAACCCATTTATGCCACTGAAATCATCCACATCGCAGTGTAGTAATTGAATAATGCTTCTGCTGTAACTCTGGATGCGCTCTGCAAACCCTCAGGCTGGAGGAGGCTGTACGCAAGGAAGATTGTCACCTGAATTTCTGCAAACCCCTCCCCGCCCCCTCATGCACAACAGGTCTGGCTCTTACCTACGTTATTGTTTGTTTGTTTGGGATTTTTTTWATAACCATTCTTCAGTTGTCAAAATCATTGTTGCTTCTTGATAAGTTGCAACATATATTATGTAACCAGATATAACATGTCTGAAATAGTAAGGGAAAAATGAATTAAAGTGGATACCTGCTGCTTTCAATTCTGATATCAAACCCATGTGTGACACAATACCACTGGTCAGAAGGAGCAGACTGAGCTGCTAATGGCYATGTTATCTGTGAAATACAGCTATTGCCTTTCCACAGATTGCTTGGGGAAAAGTACAACCCAGTAAATTCTCATATTTCAGACTCCCTCTTGATAAAAATAAATATGTTTGATTATTCAAATATATGCTGGTTGAAGAACAAAATTCCAAGTAGCTATTAAAGAATGAAATGGAAAGATGTCTTAATGCTTAGGTCCTGGAGCATGAAAGGTTCGTGTTCATGATCATTTCTGCACTGAAGACTCCGCCTATGGCACTGGACAACTCTGCCAGGTCAGAGGCTCAAAGTGGCCACACAACATTGCAGTCAACTTGGTGGTATGAAGATCTTTAAACAAGATCTTTGAGGAAGATCTTGAGGATCTGGATTTGGTCCCTGTGGGTCAGTTCCCCACCTCTAAAACAGCAAAAAGTACTTTTCTGTTTCAAAMTACACTTTGCAAGTACATTGTGAGTAATCACAATACTTCTGTGATGGAGACCATAGCAGAACAGTTACAACATCGTCATAGATGTAACAGTCAAATTTCTAACTTTGCTGTGCTCAACACCTCGGTCTGAACTTTATATGGTAAGCTATCTCAATTGAAAAGTTAAAGAAAATRAAACAATAGAAATAACATACAGGAAGTAGAGATTTTTATTAAATAAAAAGTCAATTTATATTCTAAAAAATACTGTGTTGAACTTAATTCCATATGAAGGGATTTGAATTTTGTTATGATTGTTTAAAAGTACAGACAGTATAAATACATTGACTTTATGCATGCATCTTGGCTAACTTAAGCAACTGTCACACTCATAGTGATAGTGGCTTAAAGTTCTTTCCTCTTGTAGGGCAACAGTAAGTTAGAAAAGCGAAATTTTCCCTGGTTGCAACTTCACTTTCTGTGGTGATGACAAATCAGTGTCTCAACCTACAGCTTTTATCATGAAATGTGTATGAGAGGGATGAGTGAGTTTAAAGAAAATAAGGTAGTGGGTACATACTCCGCTTTATTTATTTAATATCKTGAATTATTAAAAAGACAGGTGCTGCTTGGCAGATAGCTTTCACTGTTGTATGAAGTATCAACCAGCAAAAGGAGCAATGTGTTGACAGGTATCTTGACCATGAATTACAATTACAGGGATTGAACCATGAAAGATAGAAAAGAGTGAATCCCGTTACATTTATAGCTAGAGTGAACAGAAGCCTACAGATACTTGATAACAATAYAAACTGGCACTAATTATTTTAGGATTAATTCCTTTTTAAACAATAAATGTAGAAGATCACAAACTAGAGGACCTCTTTGCTAAATGACACAACGCTAGGGCAAACTATCCTGGTAGACTGGTAACAGGCTATAGTGCTTTTAATCCATAGGTCATTGACTCAAATCTGTCTCAAAATGCTAATGATTAGTGGATGGTCAAGGATCTATTCACTGATCTAGACATTTATGTTCAGAAAATGGCAAGAACAATACAAGAAAAAAATGAAAGACGAAAGAATAAAAAAAGAGAGAAAAATGCAGTAATCTTTTTTTTTCTTTTATACCGTAGCAAGGAATATAGGCAAGATACTGAAAAAAGTCTTCCTTAAGGAAATGAACTGTCTTTGCTTATAAAGGTACCTTTGAAAGAAATGTGTTATATTTAMTTTTCAGAGAATATGTAGTATATGAATAGATTAAAAAATAGTATGATATTGCAATGTATATCCCTAATGAGCAAAAGAACGTGATTTTAACATCTATCTTGGACTAGGAATTTTGTTTCAAGTCTTTTAATCTAATGATGTTATTTTTGTACATGATGTTGGGTTTTTTTGTTAGTTTTTTTTTCCTGGCCATGGACTACTGAACTAGAACTAACTAAGATTTGATTAAACCGCCTCCCTCCTAAGCTCTGTTTGACTCAGAATAGAATCAATTCTAGTGCAATTGCTCTGTGCAGAATTCCACAGCTAAAGAAAAGTAGTCTTATTTCCTCCTGCCTCATATTGTGCTCCCCTTTCAAATATTGACTATGAGGAGATGCCCACATGGGGATTTAAGTGTGCTTTAAATTTCCGTCATAAGTTTCTCTGCACAGCATCCTCGTGTAAATAATCCATCCAGTATCAGTCCTTGAAATATATCTACTTGCAGGCTACTGTTGCAGGTCCCATGGCATCTCCCTGCTGGATAGTCAGTTTTGCTGTCAGTGGCTTTTCCGTTCTTCCAACTCTTGGCAGAGAATTGAAGCCAGTCACAACCCTGTCTGCAACTCTAGAGTAGGAGGTTCCTCACTTTTTGAGATGAGAACTGTCTGAGAAAATTAATAATGTTTTGCTTGTTATTTGAGTCAGCCTCTTACTAGCACTGCCCTTGCCCTGGTTGCAACTGGAAAGCCCTACCGTGCTCATCAGACTCCATTCAGAGCCACCTCACAGTGGTTTTATCACAGTCACCTTTGCAGGGACAACTTACGTGGTCCTGCAGAGCCAAGCRCTGATTCAGCAGAGCTTATCCACTTTGCCCTGCCCGCAACGGGCCGAAAGCAGAACTCCCATGTGGGTATCGCTTCTGCAGAGCACACGCCTGTGTGCCAGCTCTGCCTGSAGCCAGGGACATCTCCACCTGCTAAGGCCCTGTGTCTACACTGAGTCCCCCCTTCGTGTCATCCGCTCCTCAGAGGTCTTCTCTAGTGCTGCACTCATTTTTTTTATGGTTAAATTATTTGAGGTTATCTAGCAGGTCTGGGTAAAGAACAGACTTTCAACTAGAATTTCTTAAATGTGCAGGTTGCTGTTGGATAGCATGGATATTTTTATAATTAATGAAGTCTATGAATTTAGATCCTGAAAATAATTCCATAAMAGACATCAACTCTTTTGGGTGTCTATGGGAAAAGTTGAAAACTTTTGCTGCTCCTACTTTACCCTTTTGTGCTAGCAGCTCCCCATCACAGTAAGGATATTATTTTTCACAGTAGAAAAAGATGATGTTTTTATTTTAATTTTTCTGCCTTTACTATATCCTCTTTTCCTACTCAGACCTCTCTGTTTCTGACAGAGAGTGACTAAGAGTCAGTGGCTTTACTTATCTGCAGCCCCATTTCCTAACAGGTTGTTAGACCTGTTTCAGCTTTCTTAGTTGCCAGTCCACTTCTGCTGTGGAACAGACCTTATGATCCATAGGGTAGACTGTAGACATAATAATAGGCCAATTGGCATCCAGATGCTGTCTACGCTGCCATAATTATGCTGTTATGTGTACTTCTGGCAGTTGGATAACCTGCGCGGGGCATTATTTTTTGTGTTGTTAATAACATCTTATGACATTTGGACTYCTGTGCAGCACGGTAGATTTGAGTACTGTAAAGAATTGAATTCACACTGTAACTGTTGACTATTTCATAAAGGAATTTCTCTTTAACAAGCTAGATAGCAAAATGATGAGTGTGGACAGTCAAAGATTTTAATTTAAATAGTATTTATTGATCTACCTGTGGTCCAGCAAGTGAATCCAGCTATATATAACATACAAAAATCACATCCGCTTCCTTCTGCCAAAGTTTATAAATGCTCTCTCTGCTTCTGTTGCAATAGCTTAGATCTTCAATATAACCACTAATGACCATGTGAATTCASAGGTACACTCTTCATTGACTGATCTTAACTTTCTTAAGCAGTCTTAAATGCATAACTTTTTGTTAATTAAGCTCTGGACAGATGCTTTTATTCAGCAAGGGGTTTCAGGATGCTGTGTGCAGCTCCTGGGACGATTAGATTATTATCTTTCAGGAGAACATTGCTGGACCTTTCTGCTTTACAGTTCATCACCATTATCTCTCATTAAGAGTTTAGCCTGCACAGAGAACAAGGAAGGTTTTCTCATCTTCATCGTTTTCCAAACCACTAGTTCCCTGGCAAGAATATTTGTAAATCCGAGTTATTCATTATGACAGCTAGATGAAAATGTGATCTAAAACTATTGCCACATAAAACAAAAAACAGATTTGGACATAATGGTCATGTTTTTACATAAAATGTGAAAAACATTAGAAATTGTGCATTTATAGCTTAGAAGATAGCCTTTAGGTCACAGGTATTTACGTACCCAAATGTAGAAGTTACTAACACTTTAATTGAAATCTAATCTGTTATGTCTTTGCCACTTTGTTAAACCTAAACCGTTTAGAGACTACTAAATTATAAAACTCTGTTATCAGAAGCAGTAAAATGGAGGAAATAGTTTGGCAAGCCACACACAGAAAGGAGTAAGAATCTACTGAAAACTCCGTACATCTTATCTGAAAAAAGCTCAATTACAGACTAAAAATCTCTTCAAGCTGTATTCTCTATTTTTAAAATAAGTGACGCAATTTGAATGTGCTGCTTTCAGACTATTAAAAGACTAAATAAGCCATACCTAACTTTTCRTGTTGCTATTCTGTTTAATACTTATATTGACAAAATCTTTCCTTTTATATGGCAGGAACAGGCATGAAATGCCTTACTCTACCTAACATAGCACCCTGGTAGTGTGTGCTTATAAAAGGAAAACTGTCCTTGTAAAAGGAAAACTGGACACGTGCAGACAGACTCAAAATGAGTAATTCATGCCTTCTCTCTGAAGCACTTACTACTGTAAATCAGGAGGCTGTCTGGGTCTATATGTCACAGAACTGTCCACACTGAGACTGAAGAGGCTAATCTGCACCCTCTAGTGACCCAAACTAGTTGAAACATTGGCAGCTACAAATTACTAAATGACTTGGAACACTTCTCCCCTAGTCAAGACCTTTATTGCTCTATTGCTGTTTTAGGGCAAATAATCAAAAATCTCAATAAAATTGAGAAAACTGGACTGGATCAGGATATATGGAAGCCTCCACAGACCATAGGTGTTGACTTCTCTCAGCTGCCGGCCCAGCCATGAGCAGCTGTATAAGGTGGAAGCAGTCCAATAACCTCCATGCTGTTTGCTCTGTCCTCCCTGCCACCCGTTCTCAAACTTTGCACTCCTGGAGCATAGACCGGGGGGGTCYGCACCCTCCACGCAGCCCCTGCGCTCCGTTTCCCCTCCGGTGGAGGGCTGTGCTGCTCCCAGCTTCCTGCAGCCATGCAGCAGGGTTGTACGGATTAGCCTGGGGGAGCCTCGAGAGCATGTTCCAAAAATAAAGGCAGTTATAGTAATCTGCTGTGGCAAGCATGTGTGTGTATGATGCGCATTTACTGCAAGCCTTGTGATTTAATAGGATTAAATTCTGATCAGCAGAGAGAAGATTGATCATAGTAATGAGAAGATGGGTAGAGTACATCTGGCTCAATGGCAAACTGGCTTGAGGAAGAAAGTGATACAGTTCGGTGTACATTATGAAGGAATCATACTGGACCTCGGGCTTATTCACTATATTAAGTGAGCAATACTGTAACAAAATTGGATAGGCTAGCATCCCCTTTTTAGGTAAGCATCTAATGCTTTACTGTAATACTTTATTCCTTTTTCAGTCCTAGGCATGAAATGAAATGTTCAAAATAATATGGTCATAAAAGCAGATTTACAAACAGAAAGAAGAATCCCCAGCCCAGTAGCAAATGTAATGCAGCATTTGGTAAAGATTATCATGAAGCGATTTTCATGGCTGGATTCAAAACGTATGCTGTCAGTAGTCCTGTTTTCAGCAGCAGTGAACCTGACAGGGAAATCATCTGCGAAAGAATAGACTCCCAATGTTGTCAAACCGCAAGGCAACTCTCCAAAAGGGACAGTTTGCAGCATACAGATGAAGTAAAGAAAACTACAGGGGGTTAGACTCCAGTAAAGCATAGTATAGGTGCTCATTACTTGGAAGTAAAGCAAGTGGAGAAAGAAAGTTCAAGCAGAGGGCTCCAGGGAATTACCAGGGAGAATAATTAAAAGTTTGGAGGAATGCTAAGTGCTGAACTAAGAAAAAGAAAAAATTTAAAGATTAGGGAAAAAAAATAGGTCAGGGGAGTAGAAAAGGCAGCGAAACCTGAYGACTGCAAATGTGCTTTCCTGCTCTCCTGGCAGCCTTAGACTTGATAAGGAGAGATTGGCAGAAAGCAGGCAGTGCAACCAGCATATCCAAGTGCAACTAGCAGACACTTTTAATGAAAAACAGTAATTGGAAAATGGCCTCTTCAAAACTCCTTTTGCCAGAGCTTCCCCCCCCCCGTACTATTTTGTGATTCTAGAACTTAACTGTATTTTTTTGCTGGCTTTTGGTTGTTGGTGGGTTTTGTTTCAATGTGGCCATTCTGGTATCTTTGTGTT
This sequence comes from Oceanodroma leucorhoa, assembly GCA_030449065.1. Taxonomy (NCBI): domain Eukaryota; kingdom Metazoa; phylum Chordata; class Aves; order Procellariiformes; genus Oceanodroma; species Oceanodroma leucorhoa. The sequence continues at coordinate 15,534,402 of JASVER010000003.1, read as the reverse complement.
GCTGCCTTTTGGTTTTGATTTGCTGCTTTGACAGTATAATAGGACTTTATTTAAACCTTGAAGTTTATCATACAAAGAATGTGCAATTTTTAAACCTAGGGAATAATCTCAAGAAATCCATGCATGGCTTAAGGAAGTGTGARAAAGTCATGTATTTAACAAAAGGAAAATTAAGATGTTCTTCAAAACTTGCAAACACCTTTTTATGCCATTGTTTTACTTTTACCATGTTTAATAATAAGTCTCTACACATGGTCCACCTTTTTTTAGTTCAAGTTTTGAAGCAGAAGCAGTAAATAACAACTTCCCTAATGTTCATTATCTGATTAAAGAAATTGAGGCATGTAACAGTACAGAGGTTAAAAGATAGGGAGGATTAAAGGATTAGTGTAGCTAATTAAGGAACCAGCCCTGCAAGCAATTACATACATGGTTAACCTTAAGTACTTCAGCCTTAATGGGTCTACTCGCATGCTTAAGTTAAGCACATGTGTTTGTGAACTGGAGCCTGAAGACCACATCCTGTGAGATGTTGAGAACATGCTATACACTGAAGGCAACAGGATTGCCCTGATTCCAGTGGGAGCTGAAGATATGGTGTACTTTCCAGTAGCAGGCTTCAGGACAGGGTAGCACAAGCTAACTGGGAATAGGTGGTTGATGGGGGGGTTTCACAGTAAGGCTTCCTAGGTAAATAATGGGCAGCATTTCTTTTCAGAAACATTCGGAAGCAAGCCTTTGCTGATGAGCGTCTATTTTTAATAAGCTTCACAAGATCCATACAGAAATTAAGAATTTTTTTATGCTATCAGACAGCAATACAGGATAAAAAAGACATGAGCTGAAAGGGATCCTTTCCACTGGGGTAGGTTGGTACAAGGTATGGTACCTGCAACAAGTGGGTTGTGACATGGTGCAGTTTTACTTCCCARGCTGCATTTTATGTAGCAGCATAAAGTGAGCTACCTCATTCACATATCTGGGCTCGTGCCAAGGTCACAGTACAGCCCTAAACAACCAAAACCTCGTACCCAAAGGACATACAGCAAATGAGTCACTCTATGTATACATTTGATCCAGACATCATTGCTTAAGTTAGTGAATTCATACATCCCTGGGAGCTATTAAAATCTTAGAAACACTAACAACTGCTTTTAAAATAAAAGTGCACTGAACCTACTCCATTTATATGTAAAAAATTGTGACATGCTTTGTATTATTCCTCTTCCCCTGATAAAGGTAAATTTAATTTGATTTCAGATTAAAGTTAGTACCCCTTGTCTCTCCCATAGTGATGATCTATTTTGATTCGGGAAAAGCACAGAATCATTGATCCAGTAGGATTTCTTTAATTTTTAGAAGCATGGCTATCTGTAACTTAAACGAGCAAAGGGATCAAATGTAATTTGGTCACACCTTCTGACAGTCATAGCTGCCCACGCTAGCTGGGAAAATAYTTCTTACACTGTTTGGTTTGCTGCTTCCTAGGAAGAAAGAATGGCTGTGGATATCTTTTCTTGGGTTTTTGTTTTGTTTTGTTTTTCTTTTTGTGGTGTGCCAAAAGGAAAGGGCTCGTTTGGCATCGTGCTCTACGTCATTTATGGTCTTTCTGTATCATTTCCAGATAAAGAAATAGTTGTTGACACTGATTTAGAAATTAGGATTAAACTGTCAGCATCATAACTGCCAACCAGTTGAGCAGACAGTAGAATGATGAAAAGTGAGAAGACAGCCTTATCTTAGGCAGAGTATATCTCGGTGTCCTATAGTTCCCTCACTTGGAACACATTAAAATGATTTTTTTTTTCTCAATTCAAATGAGCTGACCTTTTTTAAACTGGGCACTGTAAAAACTTCAGTACTGGTGTTTTCTCAGCTGTTGTCTTCACCCGTGATGCTCCATTAGCAGTGGCAATTGTGAGAATTCAAAAGGGGGGGGGGGAGGAAGGCATGGAGGAGAAGAGGGATTGACTTGATTGATTGGGCTATCAGAGAAAATGTCCTTTGACACTGAAACCCTTGGCTACTGTTGACTTGACTGTCCGAGGCAGTCTCTGGARACACAGTAGGAATTACAGGGATGGTCCCTTCTCTTGTACTGGTTGTTCCACTTTGGGGTGCAAATTCTGGAACAGACCAACTGGGAGAGTTTAGATGCCAGCAGAAGTACGTGGCTGCTTGACGTGAATTCCTACTCACTTCAAAGGTCTATCTTCTTGCAGAGATACCATTCTCCTCATGTTCAGTAAGCTTTCCATACCCTGGCATAAGTAGTCTCAGCCAAAGAACTCCTTCTCCCAGAAGAAGGTGAGATTCTCCTGCCTTCCTCCTCAGCTCTCACATTAGCAAGGTAATGCTGGAAATTATTTCTTTTCTGCCATTTTTGTGACGGTGTCCATTGGTGAGTCCCAGACCCTCCGCATCGTGTTCTTTTGCCCCACTCACATACTCCCATGCACATTTTGAAAAAAAAATTCCTTAAAAAGTAGAATTTGCATATAATTTTTTCAGCGGTACCTCTTGTGCAGCGATAAGCCTTATGTTGCTAGTATGGATGCCCATGTCAGTATGAGAAGGGCCAGACCACACCCTTCCTTTCTTCAGTCATCTTGCCACAGTTCCTTCTTCTCTGCCTAACAACGTACCACTTTTCTGCAATTTTGAGTTAAATTTGAAAGGCTACTGCCACAACTCTAGTGCTCCTGAAAACAGGAAAGGATAGTTTTCATAGCCTACCCAGAGGGTTGGCAGCTTACCTGTCATTCTGTGTATCAGTATCTGTACRTCCTTCCCATACCATTCACCCTTAAGCTAGTCTCTGAAAACCTCTGCCTGGCAGGCGAACTTTGCGAAAGGGTCAGCAGTAGTATCTCAAAGCTGGTTCTTGTGCACCTGAGAGGCCGTCGCCGGTTCCTTTTTCTTTGTTGTTCACTTYATTTAGACCCCTCAGAGTGGGTGCATCCCAGAAGCTGTGAGCATCTGCGCAGTGATGTGTGTCAGGCTCACCTGGACCAGCCTCTACCAGAGCGAGCTGCCAGCAGCAGCTTTGGGCTGGGGAGCGCAGAGGAGAACTTGGCCCTTGCTCTGCCCTGAAGTCACCCCTCAGAATTTCCAATGACAGTTTCTTCTAAAGGCTCTAATTCTTCTTAAACCTTGTGTAATTCAACATCAAAGTTCATATCCAGCTGTGCTCACTAGTGCTTTTTTCACTCTTAAGATCCAAATCTGTCGCTAACTGCATTTTCAACTTTTTCAAGTTCTTGGGTCTTTTGAAGTGCCACTATGCCTGTGCTCCCCACAGCCTATTCCCCAACCTGCTTTGCRCTGTTATCGAGGACTGAGAGATCCTTTGTCCTAAATCCTCAAAGGAATATTTCAGTTCTTTCTTTATCCATTTCTGAGGCAGCTCTGTCCCTTGGCCCGTGCACTTCTTAATTTACTCTTAACATTCAATGCATTTTTCTATGGGCACTTAAAATTCACTCTTAACTTTCCTCATTTCAATCAACATTCACACAGGGACACTTGCATGTGTCTTGCATTGTCATTTTATTAAAAGCCTTTGCTCCTTTACCATTTCAATTACCATTTTGTATAATATCATTTGCATTTGCATGGTACCTTCATCTACAAAAGACAAAAGTTTTTATTCTCTTAACAGATGAGTAAAATGGAATCAGAGAGATTAGAAAGATATCTTTGCAGCTCGATACAACTATATGGTCTCCAATGCTTGAGCTTAATTGCACTGCAGGAAAATACTGTAAGCATGATGGATTGACATGTAAATCAAAGTGATATAAATCACAGATCTGAATCATGGAACCTTGATTTGAATAACTGCTTTTAATCTTGGTTTGCATTTGCACTTTTCATTGTTATTCTAAAAATGTTTGCTCTTACTAGTGTACATAATTATTCAAAATTGCAACTGCACATAGCCTTTACTCCAGCTGGATATTTCTTACTACATACTCTTCATATACGTGTTTATTTCAGCAGAAAGTTTAACATATATTTATTCAAATTCTATAGTAGAAGACTCAACATGCATTAGAAAATAGTTCACTACATCTTCAATTTTAGATGACTTTTTTTTAAATTTGTATCAAGCTGAATGTACAATTACAGTGCAAAAGATGTACAAATTGAGATTTAAAAAATGTTATTAGTAAACCCTTTTTTTCCTTACGTAACCAATAGCATTGCTTATTAAAACATATATTAGCATTATAACAGTATTAACTACACTTAGTGAATTGGAAGCTTGTTTCTTGTCACTATAAGCCAGATTTTAGCACTCCAAATCTGCAGTAGACGTGTAAYGAGATTTTCAAAACTGCACTGGCAATCAGATGCCTGCTTCCAAAGAAATCAATGGATAGAAGGTGACCTGTACGTAGTCTTGAAAATCCCCAGAGACATCTGTTTGCAAATGTTCTCAAAAACCTGTGCTGGGGACCTTCAAATTTCTGAAATTAGTTGAGTTTGTCCTCACTTGCTATGTCTATTCATGGATTCTGAAATGCCAAAATAGGCTGTTCTTTTCAACTCAGAATTGATCTCATTACTGTGAATGACTTATTTGGAAAAGAAGTACATATGCTCTCTATTCCTGCTGAACTGCAGCACAAAGTCATTTAGCCAAAAGCTTTTCTGCAGTCCTGAAAATACTTACAGCTTCAAAAGTAAACAGAACCCATCAGCTGCTCTTTTATATAGATACAGAAAATATATTTAGTCAGTAGTACATTATATACGTTGTTAATAAATTGGTTGAGATAACGTAAAAATCTAAAAATGTTTCAGTGATTCTGCATATAATTTAAAAAGTAACTCATTAGAATGGGTAGGGTACTTATTAATTAAACACGGTTTTATTTAGCATCAATGATACTAAGTGTAAGTCTTAGCACATGCTTGCTCCACACACAATTTCACATTAAATTTTAAATAGTTTTAAGATGAAAACTAATCTCTTTTTTGTATATATTTTGTATGACTTCTTTGCAAAACTATTTTTGTAATCTATTCTTCCGTCGAGCTAGCAGCAGACCTCAGGAAACTTTTCAGACTTTCTCAGCCCTGAATCCTYGTTTCTGTACACAGTTGCCGAAACCCTCTCGAAGTCCCTGACAGCAGCACTCTCGCTGTTTGACTCCTCAGCCCATTTCCATGCAGGTGGTTCTGCTGTTGTTTATCATCCTCTAAGTGGCCTTCTATTAGAAAGCGATGAGCAAGTTTTTCAGAGTTCTAGATCTTTCCCCAACTAAMACAACAGCCAAAAAAAGGTGTAATTTTCTGTGGGATCTGCGTGCAGAAAGAATGTAGCAAGAAATGTGAGAATAGCCAGAAACGGGAAAGTGATGCCTGGGGGAGAAGGGACGGGGCCGGCCTGGGCACGAGGGTGAGACAGGCCTATGGCACCCAGAAGTCAGACCGCTTCAGGCCTCTGTGGCTGCTGACCYGAGGGAGCAGGTGGTCTTAGTGGTGCAAAACCGGCGTGTGCCTCTGACAGGCCGTGCCCTAAGCAACCCATCCCCAGTGCTGGCCTGTCTTTTCTTTGTTCTCCAGTATTTGGGCAACAGTTGTGCGCAGCCTGACTCTTAACCACCCTCCTTGGTAAGGCCAAACGGCGGTTCTGCTGAGGGCTCACGAGCAATACAACTATGCCGTAATTAATGCTTTCTTTGGGTAGAAGCAGCTGTACCACCACCTGGTTTGCCCCACATCTCTCTACGTCCTGGCTGGGGCAGGYGAGCCCAGACCCGCGCTCCTGTCAGGCCCGGCCCAGGCCGCCGCGCCACCCCTGCCCTGCAGCGGGCCGGGATCGGCACCGGGATGGGGCCGGGGCGGGGACCTGGCGGCCCGGGTGGGCGGGAGGAGGACGGGGGCAGAGGGCCTCAGCGGAGGAGTGACACCCCGGAGAGGCTCTGCCTTCCCGCGCCGCCTGCTGCCATCTTGTGGGGAGGGGCCCGCGCTGCCCGCCGCCGGCCCGGCGGAGGGAGGGGGCGGCGGGAGCAGCCCTGCCGCCGTGTGCCTCCGCCTCCCCTCAGCGCCCCTCAGGCGCTCCCGCGGGCGGCTGCTGGGGCGCCGCGGCCCCTCCGGCCCCTGCGCTCACAGGCAGGCAGGGGCTTCCCCAGGACAGACAGCTGGGCCCAGCACGTCATGGCGGTAGTCAGAGCTAACGCGCCGAGCCCCTCTGCCCTCTTGATGAGGGGATGTGGGGGAATGACGGTGGTGCAGGTGATCTCTCATGACCACAACTGTTTGTGTMGTGGCCATTGGAGGCACACGTGCCAAGGCCGTATATAGTATTCCTTTGCCCAAAGTCGCCTTCTTTGCCCAAAGACCATGAGGCGGGCCTTCATGGTGAGGGCCAGAGGACACAGCAGCGCCGGGTTCAGCCGCCCTCAGAACATCCTCAGAAGCCTTTCAGAGAGGATGCTTTACCATAAACAGCCATGTGTCAAAAGCGCCACTTAACCTTTCATAACTTAGAGACCAGAAAACACTTCCTACCAAAGAATATTTTTTACCATGTGAAAATTGTCATGCTGTGTAAAAAGAAAAGTAGACGTTTCAATTTGACTTACTAAGAATTATTATTTCAATTCTAACCAGTAATTTTAAATAATTTCCATTTTATTCTAAGGAATGACATTTCAAGAGCTTTAAGAAAACAATGTTTCATTTTTGAATCAAAGGAAATGTTTCATTATGTTTATTTTTTTTTTACTTTCTGCTTTCCTTTACTTGCAGCTTGCTGAAAATGTGAGCAGTTCTTTGTTTTGTTTCAGGTTAATCCAATACAATTTTCATTTTGACAGATCTTCAGGCAAATCACAGTATCTGTTATTTATATGGCTCTGTCTGTTAAAGCAGTAAGTGATATTCACTGCTCACCACTTTAAGGACAAATTGAGACCCTAATCCTGTAAAGACCTACCTATTTTTATGAGCAGAACTGCTTACTGAGCATAAAGTTAATCACATTAAGCTTGTAAAGCACTAGAGATCCTAGAATGGAAAACATTAGAGATGTGCAAAGTAGTATTTTGACTTTCAAACACTTCTCCCTTTCTCTGCCTTTTCCTGCTAAAGGATGGGGGGGACTCATTCAAATGGAATTAAAAAAAAGTTTTTAGTTAGAATCTCAGTTCTGCATATTTTCTTTCATGTTATGCAGGGACCATATTCTTGATATTAGTTGTATTTCAGTTTAAAATAATGTCTGTTTGCTCAATTCAATTCAACTTCAAATATTTTATTCCGATCCTTCGTTTTAAAATACCATATAAACAGAATGGGTAAGAGCTGTGCAGAGATGTAGAAAATTATTGCTCACCTTAACTCAAAGGTGCTCTGAGTAAAGCTTTTTTTACAGCTGGGATAATGCCGTTCGTTCTGCTTTCTTTCCTCTCTGTTCTCTTCAGAACACAGATCTCAGAGTTACTGACGAAACCAAAAGACATTGCGCTCTTTGCTAACCCTCTTCTTTGCACCCTCTCCCACCCAAAGTGCCTAGGAGCATGCCTCTGCTGTAGACTTCAATTGATGTTGTAGCTTAGGTGCTTAGAGCTTTTCACTCTCCTTTTTTGTATGTGGAAAGAAAAAAATCATACACCAGCTTGAGAATGCTTTACATTCAAACAAGTGAGACAGAATGAGGGACAGGCTTAATCTCAGTTTTGCTTCAACCAGAGTTTGAAATGGGCTTTTCTCAAAATATATTCTAAATGAGCATGGGAGATGTTAGTTTTGGTGTTCACAGTTCCACCTGGGCCATACTCCTCCTAATTTTTTTCTTCTTTCGCTCTATTTTTCATCCTCTTTGCTGTAATTTGGCTGCACTTTCTCACCATTTAAACAGGGACGGAGACAGACCAACACCCCCCCGGCCCCACCCTGCACTGAAGATGGCATGGTACCTGATAGATACGGGTTGGTAGAAGACCAGAACAGTTGTTAACAAAATGTGTTGTTCCCATGCTGGACAAGACAGAAATAGAAGTTAAGAGAAAAAGCTTTCCTAAGACTGGGAAGTCGGAGAGCCATTGAAAGCTGTAAGACAGCCAGCTGTAAATCCGTGCCTTCGCACTGCGAAAACGGCTGGATTTTGGCATGGATGGTACCAAGCAGGTTCTGCAATGCCAGAGTGTCACTTGTGCACACCTCAGGACAAAACTCTTAGATTTTATCCTTAGGATAGGAGTTCAGGTTTAAACCTGTGTTGGAGTTGCTGATCATTGTTTATCACTTAGGGTGTTCAAAGGTTAAATTGGGCTCTGTCAATGTAGGTCCTCGGTTCGCGTGGCTCTGAAGGCTTGTCTTTATTGCCTCTGCAGCTATGCCAGACTAGCCCAGCTGGCAGAGGCCCTAGTACAGATTCAAGACATGCTGACAGAAGGAAGTTTTTGGCTGGTCGAGCTGCACCACATTCCTGACTCACATAAGCAAAGACAGCATTTTTCTGCTGACGTAGCTGAGCACACAGAAGAGGTCTGCCAGCATAGCTAAGAGAACTAGGAGTGTGGATTTATTTTTAAATTAAAAAAAATAATTATCTATCATGATTGTTCCAGAAATCTTGCAAATCTGAAGCCAAAAGGCTCTAGAATTATAAAACAAGAAATCAAATATTATAATTTAAAAAATCTCATTATTTGCACTAATGGGAAAGCACAGGCCATGATTTATGTTTTCTTGCAACTGGAAACATTGCTGTTTGATTCGTGTGAGCCCTTCCCTCGTGCCCTGAAACCACTGCAGTCAGTGTAGCCATATGTTGACAGAAGTCTCCATTCTTTGGGCAGAAGCAGGGYGTAAACAGCATATAACAATTGCTTAAAGGTTCAAACATCTTCCTCCCCCCTTCTTTCTTCCTGGTACTTTTCAGGAAATAAAAGAGTATTGGTACCTTATTTCTTAAATACCCTTAGTATTGTTTTATCAAGCAACAAGGATTTTTTTTTTTTAATTAAAAATTGATGGTATAGAAAATAGTTAGCATGTCATCGGCAGAAAAACACAGAAAAAAAAAATCTTTGTGTAAATCCACAAAATATATTGCTAGCGACAATCCTAATAAAAGTTATCCCAAGCCAGAAGATTAATGGATTTTTTAGCAAGTAAATATAGAAGCAAAGAAGAAATTTAGACATTCAGGTCAGGCATTCATATAAATAAATATATTCTTTAATTTATTAATGAAGATCAGAATCCTGATAAATTGTTTATTAAACAGAGCTTCAATATCTTTTGTGTCTGTAGCGGAATGTATTTTAAAGAGTTAGAAAGGCAATACATGAAAGATTAAAATAGCATTATTCACTAGTCTGTCACAGCAGGGTGACCAAGTCTGCTCCCATTAAAGATATCATTGCCATGTTACCTAAAATACCTACACTCAGAGACTGAGATAAATGTATACATGAAATATTTTAACATTATCAACCAATGAAATTAAAAGTAGCAATTAATAATCGTGCACATCAATGTTCTGCTGCAGACATCAGCCTTCTAATTTAGTACACATTTCAAACTTACTTTTCATGGATTTGAAAGAATTTGTATCTGTTCGGTTTGCTACTGATGCAAACACAGGGTGTCTTCAAACAAGTTAACACTGGTACTGTGTTGCGTGCCCACTTCACTCTAAGTTTTTCCACAACATGCTATGATGCTGATAAGGCACTCAGAGGCAACTGTATGTTAGAATACATAAAACATTTTTAAGCCCAGCTTTGTTTGCTAAGAATACTAACCTTTCTGGTTGAAATTTTGCTAGAGGTATTTTTTTCTTTTTGCATATTGTGTTTTGGCAATAAGCATTTCAGCCATTTCAAATGAGGAAAGATTGAAATGTCATTTTTTAAAATAGATGATACAAAAGATAAACAATTACAGCAGTGAAGTAATTATACAGAATTGGCACTGCAAACAGATCAAGTTATCCAATGCAGTTCTATATTCATAACTTTGTCTTACRTCTTTTATAAAGAAATGTTGCACATGGAGGACACTTTACAAGGAAAGCAATGTCATGACAGTAATTCCTTTATGGTACTTTACTATATTTAATATAAAAATATCTGTGAGTGAGGTGTCAGGTGAATGCATAGTTATCTAATAGCATGTATCATGTATTCCAGGCTGTGAATCTGGGTGGGTGTGCATGTTTGTATATAGTACATGGTGTATTTTAATATCTAGTTAGCTATTCAAATTACTACACCTTACTGGAGTAGAGCACAATAAATTTTGGCATTTAACAACATTATACATAAGCTCCAAGCAAGCAAAAAAAATTAAAAATGCTGTTAGCATGTCTGTTGTACCGCAAGTGTGCAAAACCATTAATACTGAAGTTAAACAATGTGCTATAGCCATGGGCATACTAGGGGAAATATCTAGCCAACAGCTTCCAAAACTTTTGAATAGAAGAACCAYTGTTTTTCGAATTTTTTATAGACCACTGTGCCTCCATATCATCAATCTTTATGAACACACAAGAGCTGTAAATTAATGAACACATAATGTGTTTAAGTAATTCACACATAATTTTATGAACATTTTGAAGTGTGTGTTTTTGTACTTGGAGCACCATCTACTGGGAAGTCGGAATTAATGAACATAGCTCTACTATTCCTTAGGATCAAAGTATACTGTTTTGTAAAAAGAAAAATACTGTAGCAGGGATAGCTATTAAGTGATAAACAAAGCTTTCTTCATAATTAAATTTTACACTATTATCAAATATAAAAGGGAAACTAGGGTATTGGAGTGAAATTAAAATTTTGTAGACTTTTAAAAAATTATTATCCACAAATAGATATCATTAAATAATGCAAACTTGCATATCTCATAACAAATCTTTACACATACAGTTTTAAAGTATTTTTAGTAATATTGTGGTAGCCATACATTGGAAAAACTGTTACTCCCCGAATTGAGATCAAAGCTTTATTCTTGACTGCTCTTTTTACTATATATGGTGAAATAATAACCAAAGGTTATGATGTAACAAATCTCTTTTTTTAAGACTTAGAGCTAGAACGTAGTTTTGTGTAGGGAAACCTTCAGACAAGGAATTCAATGTAAGCCAGAAAATGGCAACATTCAGCAAGCATAAAATAAAAACTTTGCAATACACCAGTAATTCACAAGAATAATTATAAGGAGCTTACCTGCTAGTTAGTTTGCTGTCTGCATCCCCTTTTTTTGTTGTGGGTTTTTTTTTTCATTTCTGATTCCTATCCTACCATTCTTGTTCAAGAAAAAGCAGGGCCAAAGAATCGAGCCTGCAGTTTGTGGGTTTAGGACAGCAGAAGGTGGCAGGAGATTGATCGTAGTAAGCATTGGTTAATTTATGCTCAGTTTATGTAAGGAATTTATTGTGACTATGACAGAAACAAAAAGTTAAGATGAAGAGGGAGAGCGGGGAAGAAGTTGCCTTGCAAGACCTCTGAAAAATGCTGTATGACATCATAACGAAATAAAGGAGACAAAGAAAATAAGGGTTATTCCATTTTATAGTTACTGGGTTACCCGTACACCTATTGTCTTTTTTTTTTACGAGTGTTTCCTACAAGATCATGCCTGGGCACTATTTCCTCTCTGACAGGGGAACTCATGCAGGTCAACTTCTCTAAAATCAGCTTTTGTGGCTCAGTAATGGTTATCTACTATATCTTGCTGTCTCTCAATAGCTGTGGTTGTTGTTCCTTTTAGTAACTTGTGACTCGCTTTAAAACCTTAAAATTAAATAGCTTCCTGAAAGGAGCAATGCTCAGTTTAAACAATTACAATACAGCAGAGTTAAAAGAAACTCAGCRGCTAGTCTATATTTCTGCTGCTGTTTTCAACTGTAATACTACTTCAGACATCTTGAAGCATAGTTCATGATAACATTAATTTATAAAGGATACAATACTGAATTGCTGAGTCTAAATAAAAATCTGTATGGGGTGCTATTTCATTATTTTTTTTTTCCTTCTGAAAAGATAACTGGCAGTTCTTTTGTCAGTAGAACTGGATGAATTGATTCAACTAAAGGAAGCCACCTGAAACATTTGGCAAAATTTTAAAAGGATTAAAGTACCTGCTGGGAAATTTGGACTAGCCCAAGTCATATTGTTGTTGTTTTCTTCTGTTTATAATCCCAGTCATTTTGGTTTTGCTTTGGTGTTTTTTTTGTGTTTTTATAAACTTCTTATACTGGTATTTCGAGACATAATTATCCAAGTTTTATAGAAAAGTCTATCTTTGAGGAAATTTTGACCAGACAGAAATGGGGGGTGTGGGTGTCAGATACCTGACCTGGAAATATGTGCTTGCAAGCTTACACGTTGTTTGCAGATCCAAACCTTTACCAAAGATCTTAAGACTGTTCATCACTGTTGTCCTTATGGGGATGGGAGAAGGTTCAGTTAAATTTGAGGCTGGACTGAAAAATCCAGCACTGCAGACATTGACTGGACTGATGCTGCCTGTACAGCTTGGGACACAGAAATCAATGGTTCCTCTATCTGGAGGACCATCTAAAGGGAAAGCTGTCTTACTGTAACTAAGAATAAAAGGTATAGGAAGACATCAGCAAGGGAAGAGTTAGCAAGAGATACAGAAACACAAAGGAAAAGTCTGATAAATAGAAAATGTCATGAAAATGAATAGACAGACAGTAGGAGAGAAAAAGGGGAATCTGTACAATGGGAGAAAACAGGGACTGAGAAAAGTTCAAAGAAAATACTAGCTTAACCTCAGTAACCCACTCACACTGAAAGGGCAAAGAATCTCATTTAACATTTCTTAGGTTTCAGAATTCATTGTACTTTGAAAGAATACTTGATAAATTATTTAGACAGTTTCAACTGAGATTGGAAAAATCCCAGCCTGTCAGAAGCTAGGTTAAAAAAGGTTGGTGCTGTATAAATAATTTACTTCTTTGGGGAGATAAAAAACATACAAATGCTAGTGTCTAAAATAGAGAAGCACTAAACCGGCTGAAGCTCGCTAGCCAAACAGTGAATTTAAGCCAGTACTACAAACTGAGTGCTCTCATTTAAAAGCAGAGGCTATTCCAAAGCCAAGTTATCAAAAGAAGGTCAACATTAAAGATTCTACAATTCACTGCTTTTATACATTCACCCTTTTAACACCATGAGCATACTCCACATTAAAAAAAACTGGTAAAAGCCTCTTTTTTCATTTCTCRTAGCAACTAATTTAAGTAAAGCAAGCTTATCATATCAGTGTTGGCTTTTTTCTTAATTCATTAGTTTTATTTCTATAAAGCAGACACCTTCCAGCTTCATCATAACAATCCACTGTTCTTAGCAGATAGTTCCCGTTCCAGTCAGAATTTCTTGACATTTCAAGGGAACTAGAGCAGAGGTTTGTTTGTTTGTTTTTACATGGAATAATTATTGTTTATTATAGTACCTTTTAAGACTAATCACCATAGTAACAGAGGAAAGGAATTTTTTTATATATATATATATTCTATTATGACTTTTATTTCAGTAAGTACAAGTGCAGAATTTGGTGACAGCAATGCCCTTCTACTCCAACATACCAGCACTATGTAATATTCTGAGTAATGTCACTTGAGTAATATCAGATATATAGTGAGCATAGTAGCTGTCCCCACTGCCAGCATAGCTTTGCTGGCTGTCATGAGACAATGCTCTTCCCCGAAAACACCATTCCATGAGGGGCTTTTGTCCCCCATTCCTCATGGAAGTCCACAGAAAATGAGGTGACTCGGCAGCTTAGGAAGGATAAGGCCCTAAATGCAGTCCTTATTTCTTACTTCTGGCCACTACAAGAGCCCTTGGATAAATAACGAATCACTTATTCTGTGTATGGTCAATACACTCAGTGACAAGGATGATGAATGATATTTCTAGAAGTTTGACTGACATGTATCAGGACCGTCTCAGATTTGTGTCTAGCAAGAGAAAATAAATGCTGTAGATCCAACCTTAATGATTCTATGATTCTATGATCTGGTAGGTGATTGATGGATTAAAGCTCTGCAGAAAAGGGGTTAGCTAGATCACAATACCTAAAAATTGTTTAGCGTGTGCCCATATATAAAACTGGAATTCCACTTGTATGCCTCCTACACAGGCCGATTAGCCCACTTGTCACAGCTAGGATATTTGCATCTCAAAGTTGCTGTGCAAAGTCTGTCTTGATACTTGTCAGTAGAATTATTATGTGTTCTCTGTGAGAAGATGACTTGATTTTCAAAGTATCACCACTGTGAGAGAGCATGCCAGGGCAGCACACCCCGTAATTTGGCTGACCTGTGGGGGAGGTTGGGGGAAGCAGAGTCCCGACTTCATTAATTCCTGAGAAACTTGACAGCATATGGCCCACAGCATGACAACACCTACTGCAGGCATGGCTGTGCCGCAGCCTTTTGCACCCCATAACTAGAAACATAACACTTTCTATCTATCTTCAGTGCCCTCAGAATGGTTTTTTTACTAATTCATGTAATTTCATTCTGTAATACTGATGTGAAGAAAATTCCTTTGTTTTGACTTATTAGCCCCAACCACCTTTCAGTTCTCAGAGGGTCTAGTAATGATCTTCCTTCTTACGTCTGGGGCTTTAGCCAAGTAGGGTGGCAAATCGCTGCCCTCCTCAGCCTTTGCCCAGGGACCCCTCTGGATGTTTTGGGCTGGAGCAGAGGCAGTCATTGTTTTCATGATTCTTGTCAGCTCTGAGGCCTGTATTCGGCAAAGATTCTCACGTAATTCTCACCAAAACAGGATGTGCCTGAAACACTGGCTTTAATCTGGTATCTTTATACTCCATATTAAATCTTTTAACTGCAAGAGCTTAATGAAGAGGTGATAATAAAGGTGTTGGCAGCTTTCTCTTTTGCATTTACGATGAATATTTTTTACATAACTAGTGGGCAGAACATAGATATATGTTCCAGGTTGTCTAGAAGTGCTATGGATGAAGAAAATGCCCACCCTCAGTTTTAGCAGCAGCATATTGATATGGTAGGTGTGACAACAGCTTGTGAAGTCGTATGGTGTTTGCAGTAGGGAGTTAAATGAGGAACAAGAAAGTTTCCCTATACAAGAGATTTTTCAAAATAAAGTGGCAAATCCAGTGGAGAAAATATTGTCCACGACGGAATTCCCCCATTTCCAAAGAATAAGCTAAACTAGTTCAAACTTACTGCAAAATTGAGCTAATATTTTGTACACTTGAATTTTAAAAAAAAAGCAACCTTCAGAAAAATCAAGCAATTCCTTAATATTTATTGTTGGTCCCTTCCAAATGAGGCTTTATCCTCTGCTTGTCATAGATCAAGGGGTTTATCAAGGTTTTATGTATTTATTTACTATTTTTTCCCAGAGTTGCCAATTATAGCATAACAAATGGAGAAAGGTAAACAACACTAAATAATTGTAATAAGAACTGAACAAAAAGAAATGGAGTATTAGTTTGCTTGTTAAATTTGATGTCAGTCTTTGCTTTCAGAATTAGCTGCCCAATCAATATTTCTTCTCTTTACATTTACTTACATCAGCTACCAGAGGGGAAAAATCACTAGTGGATAAATGTCACTAGGGATAAAAAAATCTATTTCAATGTTATTTTGTCTTATCTAGAGTAATAGTCACTAAATGGGAAAATACTGATATGGCAAAAGAAATAAATCTCTTAAGTGCCTCTGCCTTTTATTCAAGCTCATGCAAGCTGGAGAGCAGGCTCCCTGGGGAAGGGGTTTCAAGAGCCTCTGCAGATCCCTACCCCCCGGAGTATCGCACTGGGGTACTACTACTGGGGTACCTCTGCGAGAACAGTTGAGACTCAGCCACTAACAGGAGATACGTGCAACTTCGGGTTAAATTCTCCGTGTAAAAAGTGATGTAATGACACACATGGGGTGGGAAGTGTACTTTTTAAACTGGCACAATACATTACTTCATGTTCTTGTTGGTTGGCGGTAGGAGGTAAGACACAGGAAGGAGATGGAAAGGGACTTTGTGGTGTGTGTTTGCAGCCTGTTCCTACAAGGTGGCTCTCACAGGGAGGGTGTCAGGAAGCATCAGTTTATGTAAACTGATGTAGCCCATCACTAACCTGGCACAGCACTGCCTTCCAGGCATCCCACTGGGGTCTGCTTCAGCGCCAGCGCCCACAGATGCCAGAGACTGAAATGGAAAAATGGGCATCGCAGCTACCACTGTGGTTATTGGAAGCATAATCACGGGGGCCGAGCTGGGGGAGGAGCATTGAAGCTGCATTTTGTTTCTGTTCTTGCATGGCTGCATAACAATTACTGACTTCTATTGAATCTCTCCCTGTTTGCTCCTTGGCCGTGTAACTACATGGGATGCAGCACCCCGGCACGCCCCGGCATTGTTGCTCGCCTGTTCTGCACGAGTAGTGCCAAGGAGCCCTGCGCAGCCGGGGCTGCCTCTGAGATGCCTGGGCAATGCTCCGCCGTTCCCCGCGGTTCCCATTTGCATCTCAATGCCAGAACCGGGCCCATGAGCTGGGCTCCATCTCACTCACACCAGAGTAATAATTGATTTCAGGCCTGAGTAAGCCCATTGAGCTCAGCTGAGTTTTTCCAGATTTACACTGATGTAACCGAGATCAGTTTGTGACCTCTGTGTAAGGTGAAACATTATTATTAAGTATTTGTCCCTTTGCGTTCATGAAGAGCCAAGGACACGCTACTGACAGTCATATGCTAATAAGAGCAAAAGACAACCGAGGAAGGAAGAAATAGTTTTGAGTGCAAATCTTTTATAATTCCAAGACAAAGTTGAACAGTATTTAGATAGAGACGGAGCTGACAAACATACTATATATAGATCTAAACTTTCATTCCCATGATTTCAAAATGTTTTTTCYGTCAAGTTCAAAAAAATGAGTTATCCAAATATTCACTTTTCTCTCATTGAACTTTATGCTTTCATATGAATGCTCACCTTACTTCACAGTAATGCTTTACTTTTTTAATTTGAAAAAAATTCTTTGAATATTGTATTATAACCTTGAAAATGAAATGCAACACTTTGGTAATTATTTATTGATTTGTAGTTCTATTTCCTGTTGTAAAAAAATCTGAATTCTTTGAAATTTGAGATAAAACAAAAATTCTAGAATTTCTCTGTGAAAGAAACATGCAGTTCCTGCCTGCTGACCAAGCCTTATCCTTCCTGTGGCAGTACGTAGGTCTGTCCTGTCCAGAATTCATCGCATGGCAGAGATCCGCAGGTCTTCCTGAGAATGGTACACCACATCCACCTGAAACTCCAGAGCTTGTTATGTTATTACTTGTCTACGTAGAAAATAGCAGGAAGAATATCAGAAAACCTAAGTATGTTATTCATTTTGGAAAGACTGACTATAGTAAGCACAATTCAGCACCAATGACATAGTAAGATCCAACACCTTTATCCTTCTACCAGGGGAAAGAGGCAAAGTCCTACATCATCTCACTCCAGTCCCAGCTGTTGGGAATACCTGAAACGGGAGATGGGCAGATGAACCACATCAAATTGCCTGTCTGCTTGCCAGCACGCAGGCTGCCTTCCCTTTTGAAGTACATCTATCGGCTTTTCACATTTCTGTTCCCCGTCCTATCATTACTCAGTTCTGTGACAACTTCTCATATGGAYGCTGGCAAATGACAAACATGGCTAGGAAATACAACGTGAAACATTTACAGATTATATATGCATAGCTGCATAATGATTATCTAGGAAGAAAGCATATTTCTTGGCAGAGTGGATTTGAAGAAAGTCCTACAAAGTTAAAGCCAATCCTACAAAGTTCTGTCTTTCTGCTGCCTTTCACTCTTTTCCTTCTGTATTTGTTGGGTTTTTTGTTGTTTTTTTTTTTTTTACTTTGTCATAAAGCAGTAAGGTCAACACAGCAAGCCCAGCTCTCTACACACTGGTTACTAGCTGAGGCTATGCCTTTGACGTTGGGAGTGGGATCTGACTTGCTATATATATTTAACTGAAGACTTTTTAAGGTGCCATATTTTTTCAGCTAGTAAATAAAAGGAGATGATCCATGCTTTTCAAAGAATGGACACGTTTTCCACACTCACAATGGTTTTTACTCTCTGACTGACATATAATTCAGACAGCACTTGAGAAGAATTGACTTTCTAAAATCCCCACCATCCCTGCAGAGGTGCTTTGGTCCAATTTTAAATAGATATTTCTGTTCTTGGTTTTGTTCAGTTTTAAGATGTTAGTCATTTTAGTGCATCCTCTTTTGCAAATCCCAGAATAAAACGAAATGTTGCAAGTGTACAAGTCAATGCTGTTTGAAGAGAATGTATTGTAAAATTATCTCTGCATCCTTTTTATACCGTAAAAGTGTTGAGAGCACTTTGATGTGGAAAGGATGAGATACAGTAATCTGAAGGGCTGCTATAAAAGGAACGACATGCTTTAAGCTGGAACTATACGGAGAAACACACAGAGTAATGACAGCTTCACACAACATCTAATTTGATTCCTTCTTTGTACCACAGTGGAATCATTAAACCACAGCCATCTGCTAATGAGCAGGGAGGCTTCTGAACAGAGGTCACCTTTCTCCCATATTTTGTAAAATTCACTCCACCCCAGTTATGAAACCATCCATTATCTCCTTTTCTTCCACAACATTTTGTCTTTGGCGAGTTTACTGTCACATAGGAATCAAATCAAGAAAGGGAAAAATTAGTGCTTGCTTTTGCAATTGAAATTACTTCTAATTTGAAGTAGAAATTACTTCTATAGATGGGGAAATTAGTTACAAATATTCCTAAAAAAAAAAAAAAAAAAAAAAAGCCTCCTCTCCCACACACACACTCCAACTAAATAACAAATGCAAAGCTGGAATACTATCGTTTCAAGCAGGAGTAACCCTACATACACGCTCACAGATCATTGCTCTACCAGCAAGTGACTTGCTGTGTGGGATCACATTTTGGTATTGCCAACTCCAGTTGGCAAATGTTGACTACAGTTGTCAACGGCAAGAAATTTCAAGAGTAGCAAAACTATTTGCTGTACTGGGAAATGAAATGTCATGCTCGTTAATACACCTGTTCAAGTTTCATATTTGTCTGGGTTAATGCTAAAAAGAACAAACTTCCAGATAAAGGCAAATGCTGAATTTTGAATGCTAGAAAATAAATGCATCAAGTTATTTTTATATCTATGAATGTTAGTGAAATATTTCCTAAAGCTCAGAAATTTGTCGGCTTGTTAATCAGAACAAAATAAATCCACTGAGTTGCAAATAATGCACGGAATGCCTAGTGAAAAGCCATGCTGATTAAGCTGTACTGCAACTTTCCTGTGCTTGTATCAAGCACAAAACACAAGTGACTCACCCCAAATTGTCTGCAACTATTACAAGGCACCTAAAAATTAAAAGAATACTTGTTTAATTTTCTCAGAGTAGAGTTTATTCTTCCACCCTTAAGGTATGTGCTGTGATGCAAACAGACTGGAAAAACTAGATGTGTAGTGTCAAAGCTATGAAGATCCATAAAATAGCGATTAAGAGAGTAGATCTTTCTTTACATTTATTTGAGAAGCCAGTATAGCCTTTAAAAGATTGTTTACATAGATGCATTTGACAGATAAATTACAGCGCATTTCTTTTATTGTATTAGGGAATCTACTTAGTTATAATTCTAATACAACAAGGAACAATTAAGTTTTTAAACTCAGTGAGATAAAGAATGGACGCACTCTGCGACCCAAAATGAGTTTATAATTTCCATGTAAAAATATTTAGTGACTGTGTAATGAAGCTGAGGGAAGCTGCAGAATCTAGACATCTCCTATGCAGAGAACAAAGCTACGTGTCACAAACAGAGTTAAGCTTAATTCTCATGCTGCTCCCACGACCGAGAGCATAGTTTTATTCTTTGGAATTTGGGAGTATCTGGGAATGCTGTGATTTATTTCTTGTATGTGTGTTTTATAGTACTTTCTCATACTTATCTTCATTCACACAGATCTGTACAACTCAGAAATAACCACATCTGGCCAGCTGCACGCTTGATCTGAACAACATCATCTAGTTTACTGCATTACTGCTCTGGCACAGATCTTATCACATCACAAGCCTTTTACATTTATTTATCAGCCTGAAAGGCTCTGTATCACATCCAGGTAGAGTTCAAAGTGCTGGCTTCGACCTCTAAAGCTCTTGGTGACCTAGGACCTGGCTGGAAAGCCTCTGTTGTTTAAACTGAGATATACCTGAGAAAACTACATCACTCTGGTAAAGAGAGCTATTAGCAGGCTATTTTGGGAGACCATGCCTACTATTTAGACTTCCTGCTTCTGTGGTAGATGAAGTCCTGAGCTGTTCCTGTGACAGGTTATTGAAAATTATTTAAAGCAATTATTTGCATATGTATTTTTTTAATTTCATTTATAAATTTCAACTTATGGCCAACCCATGCAATGAGATGGAGAGAAAGACATAGAACTACCCAAAATTCTGTTTGTGGTAGATGTTTTTCAGGGTTAGACAACATTAGGGCACCAGGGTGGTGTAAGAAATATGAGAGGGGAACAAATTTTGCTTGTGGAGGAGGCAGCTGTCTTGAACCAGCAGCAAGTAAACAGAGAGTGAGCAAAGCCGGAGGGTCACCAGCTCAGCAGGTGGCAGAGGACCCTGCTGAAGGCAGAAGGTGCCTCAGCTGGGCAGTGGAAAATCAGCTGAAGGCAGAAGTGTGTGAATGTGTGACTTTGATAGCCTTGCACTTACACACTCCCAGCTCCTCAGTTTTGGTGTGAAATAGCCTGTATTGCTAAACATCACAGCATGCTGCAAACCTCATCTGTCAGTGACTGTGGTATATGGGACTGATGGGGAGACTGTCTGACAGGACAGGGAGTTCTTCCTTTCCGTTTCATGAATTTTAATTTGTCACTGCTGTATAGGGTAACTGCTGTGTAAGGTGAATGCTCTTACCTTTCATTTTAAGTTATTTTGAAATAGTTTTCATTGGTGTGGAGCTCATTGATAGGAATCTTTTTCTTGTTTTCCTTTCCAGTGAGGTCTGTTACCCCAGGAGCAGACCGACCGTTAGGGAGAAATGAAGGGCCATGCCCGCTTCTCCTGGCTGTTCCTCTCACAAACCCAACCTCAGCCTGTCAGCCACAATCCCCAGTCCCTTTCTCTCCCTTTCTCTTCCTTTGCTGCTCCCAGCAATGAGCTAATCAGAGCTAAACRTTTAGTGCCCATGCACAAACTTGTAGCATCTCTTTGATGTACACCCTTTTACTTAACCAWAAAAATTGCTACTTTTCCATAGATAACTACATTAACACTCTATCAAGCAGTCAGATTAGACTGAGTATCATCTTTTCCGGGAAGATCCACAGTCCAAATTGTCCTGTCTGTATGTGGTAGGTAATCTGCAGACAGCTTTGGATTCTAATTAAATACACTTACAAAACTAGTTTGCAGCCTGAAGCCAGTGATTAATTCTCCACAAAACCCACCCTTTTCTTTTCTTTCCTTTTTGCTTATGACTCTTCTTGTGCTCTGTGGTGCTAATAGTACATTAAATTCAATTCTACACTGAGTGCAAAGATTAATGAAGGGATTTTTTTTTTCCCAAGTGGCATCCTTTCCTGTTTTCAAGCCCTCTTCTTCTCTCTTATCCTTCTCCTCTCCCTCATGCTCTCTCTGAATGTAAAGGCTCATTGACAGATAAACTGTCGTTCTCTCATTTCCAAATTTTGCTTTAAAAAATTCCTCCTTTGAGGATGATGAGTTTACTAGATGCTGTGATGATGATTCCTCAGTTTTTCAACAGTCATGATGCTGTCAGTCAACTGTTGTGTATTACTCAGAAAAAGTAGTGATGACTCTTCACATTTAAAAAATGCTAAAAAATTGTATTCCTTCAGGTTATTATAAAAATCTGCTTCTGTGGGATTTAGAGGCTATTCATGATTATTTTCATGTGTATTTCATGTATTTTAGGGAAAATGCCTAATAGGCTTTTTCTTTGTATTTTTATGACTCTGCTGTAGCTAAAGCTGTTCCTTGTTTACTCTCTCTTTGTTCTTCTTCACTTCATGCCATCTTTCTTCTCTGCTTATCCACACACAAACAAACAAACAGGGCTTCCCGCTGCCTCCTGGACGGCTGCCAGCTGTCCTGATGTCAACCGGCAAAGGACAAAACCAGCCCAGCAATAAAGAAACTCGCCAAGAAGCAACGCTCTGCAGCCTCGGCAGACAGCGCGTCCTCCCTGTCTTCAGAATGCCAGCAAAGATGTCCTCGGCAGGCAGAGGTCTCCATACTGGAAATATTAGAAGAATTCAGTCATTTAGTTAACTTTCTATTATTGGGCATAAAATAAGAAAACCAAAATAAACTGTCTTTCGACTGTCCTTCAAACCAACATCTCTGGTTGCAATGCTTGGCAGAATTTTTATGTTTGGAGTTTAATATACTGGTGAATAGTTAATTGACTTAACTTTCTTAAACTGCCCCTTCCTAAATAAAAGCTCTTGGGGGCACTGTTTCATTACAAAAAGAAAGGAGAAAAGCTGAGAAAAACAAGATGCTTCTGTTCTCAGAATTTAATTTCCCACAATGATACACAGTGATACTATAGAGAATGACACATAAGCGATAGAAGCATTATCAGTAAATTTTGGAACTGTGAAAACTCCTCAGTGTCAAAAATGAGTAACTACATTCAAGGTAATTCATAACTGGATCTGAGAAGCAGTGGAACAATGTATTAGGGAACTTACAAAAGGATTTCCAGAAGTAACAGTTCATTATAGCTGTAGGTAGGGGGTGGCAAAAAAAATCCCCATTATTGCTAACAATTGGCATGGTAGAAAATAACAACAGCTATTTGATTAGGTAGGGAAAAAATAGGAATATTTTTTTTTTAATTCATAGTGAATCTGTGCCTGAAAGAAGAAATTCTAAAAAGAATTGATTAACAAGACACTCTCTCTCCTATTAATTCTAATTGCCTGTGATCCAATGCTTAAAAAAACACAACAAAAACCCAAACCCTCCAACACTTACTAATGCATACTGGCAGGAACACACACCAAAAAGAAAATCAAATCAGGTTTTCAGGAAATGTTCATGTCCAAAACCAGACTACCTTCAAATTTTAAGATTATATCAAATGAGATTTTTTAAATTACATCTATAAAGTAAACCCAGTTTAAAGCTGAGTCATAGTAGATCTGCAGGACGCCTCATCCAAGTAAGAGTTAAGGAACATGTTTTTGTAAATCTTAGTAATTTTATTGGTTTTGACCTGTGCTCTTTTTTAGCACTACTGAATCTGAAGTGTACTGAATGGGGTGAGTATTTGTGCTCATTTTCAGCTCTGTTAATGGAGGAGGCTGTCTGTCCTTGCTTTAACCTACTTTCTCTGCTGAAGTCATTTTGCCTCATAAGCCCCATGGAGATTTGAGATGCAAAGCCAGTTTATTTCGACAGTGGTCCCACTTTGTTCAGAAATATTGCCAAAGGCTTATCTGGAAACCCTTCTCATAGGAAATAGGAACATTTGGTACTTCACAAAGACCGTAAGGACTCAACTCAAAATAGAAAGTACAGTTACCAACCGTAAGATGAGTACACTGCCTCCCTTCAAATTTAACATCTGAGGAGAAAGCCCATTAAAAAGCAAAAAATATTAATATTCACCAGGTATTAAAACATAGTGTGACTCGAAGTATTGATATAATCATTGGTTAATTGCTTGACAGTCATTATATATGACATTTTCTGATATGGACTTTACAACACATTCTGTAGCAAAACATTAAAGAAAATTACTATGTTTATGTACACTTTCATGCTGTATTTTATGCCTGAAAATGTAGAAGTCTTTTCACCATGATCAAAAAGGATGGGACATTCACAACTGCATATTTTGAAAAAAAAAAATCTCAAGTTGTTACAAATTTGTAAAGAACTGAAGTAGGTGTCGGTATGCTGGAATGCCTCCTGTTAAGCGGGATGCAGAGGTGACTGATAGTGCCACCTGTATTCAGACAGGTTTTTTGTGAGCACTCTTCATGATTGCTTTGTGCTTTCAAAAGAGAAGAGTGTCATTATTTTACGTGATCCTCCCCACAGCAAGGAGGAAATCTATCTGTCCAAAGGACTCCTGGGAAGCAGACAGTTTTTTGTCAGTGTTCAACTGCAGTCACGGTGTCCCCAGAAGTTTCATGAAGTAGATACTCTACCAGTAACAGGACAGCAAAGAAGTATAACCATACCAGCAGCTGAGCAGCTGAATTTCCTACCCTGGGTAGCTGAGAGGAACTGTGCGTGGCCACAGTGGTGCAGGGAGGAGGCAGGTCTTGGGATTAGAATTTAACCCTGCGGGAGAAAATAAGAAATCTCTTCCCTGAGTGCAGTGGGATTCTGCCCTTCAGAAGATCCCACCCATGTCATCATGTTTTTATTTAGACCACACAGCAAATCTGTTCTGGTATTCCTATTAATAGTTTTTTATTTGTTATTTATAGGAGGTCTTCATCAAAACAATAATGCAATTAGTTTGGCATTACTCCATTAGCTGTGCCCTGGTGCTTGCAGATCTTCTAATCTGCAGGCCATAATGATAACTAAATCATCAAATAACAATAAAGTATTCTAGATCCTGAAGTTGCTATATCACAGCCCTTTGGAGAAATACAGCCATATGCCAGAGGAAAATCAGTGCCCATTTTTAGCAAAAGCAACACCAAGATAAAAATTACATCACACACAGTCAGAGTTAAGTCAGGCACCTACTGTTTGCCTATAGTTTGCAATAGCTATTAATTTGAAGGTCTGCTATAGCACTAAAAAAAAATAATTAACAAATGTAGCATTTTATGACATGATGAATGCATTTCTAAAGGGGCTTGTTATGGTGACTTCTTCTGGATAACACTGCTCTCAGTAAAATTTTTAGACAATATACCATAGTAGTTTAAAGGAAAAAAAAATGTTAACGGAGCTTACATCTGTCTCGAGGTAAAGTGGAAAAAGGCCAAGAGCTCTTATCATTGAATATACAGTGTGCAAAACCACACTACAACTGGTAAAACTATCAAAGAAGCATCAACATTTTGGCATTTGTTTTCATTATTTTGAACATGTCATTTTGCCAATTTCTATGAAATTAGTTTTTAAATATATACATTTTTAAACATGACAGAAACTCTGTATTTTGTTTAAAATCATATTGAATTACATACATGCTGTCACTGTCATTCCCAAGTCATTGTTTTTATCTATTTAGTGCATCTCTATTGACGGAAATATCATCTTTTCTAGATTGAAGTGCTAACTTTTCCATTACACACCACCAGAAGAAGCTTCGACCTAGGAAAAAAAAGACAGTCTTTTGGGTAGGACTAAGGAACAATTGCTATGATATGAACTACGATTGAAACAATTAAAATGAGAGACAGGAGACAGCGTTAAGGCTCTGCCAGGATTTAGACCAGCTACAATCACAAGTCAGGGAAGATCCTTGGATCACTTTCACCCTGAACACAAATGTTGATCTCACATAGTGAAGAGCTGCTCTTTAATATAGCTAAAATGTATCACTTCCAAGAAAAACATATTGGCATCACATTTTGTACAAAATCTAATATTTACTGCAACACTAATTGGCTGTTATAGTGAAATAAAATATTTTAATACAAATATGCTTAAGTTTAGACTTTAATTGTTACTTTTCTTTTTTCTGTACTCTCCTGCCTTTATTTTTTCAATTATGTTACTATTCTGTATATACTAAAGTTCTCTGTGAAATACATCAGGGGGTCTTCCCAGCATTATTACTGTGTTTAAACTCCGAAGAAGATGTTTTCAAACAACCTTCTAAGTTTTTAAATCTCTGTTGAGATGAACTCACATAGCTGGATATGCTGCAAGATCCAGGAGCTCCGAGGGATGCTCAATATCCTGCAAATATCTGGATGTTCTGTCATGACATCAGGACCATAAGATTTATCAAGAAACTGAAGAAATTCAGAAGAAGTAATTAATACACAGGTTTTTAACGTTTTAGGTCCATTAAACATAAGGCAAACTGATATAGCCACGTCCTTTCCAGTATATTATGATATACCATCTACTCTAATGTATTTATGCTTTAATCTCACATGAGATTCATTGCAAGCAGTCACTAGCTCCAGGCAGACAGCACCTTTCCCTCTGCATTGCCAAAGAGATGAAAGATGAGCACAACCTCCAGATGCCAGTTCATAGAATCATAGAATCATTAAGGTTGGAAAAGACCTCTAAGATCATCAAGTCCAACTATCAACCCAACACCACCATGCCCACTAAACCATGTCCCCCAGTGCCACATCTACATGTTTTTTCAACGCCTCCAGTTGATGGTGACTCCACCACTTCCCTGGGCAGCCTGTTCCAGTGCTTGACAACCCTTTCAGTGAAGAAATTTTTCCTAATGTCCAATCTAAACCTCCCCTGGTGCAACTTGAGGCCATTTCCTCTCGTCCTGTCACTAGTTACTTGGGAGAAGAGACCAACACCCACCTCACTACAACCTCCTTTCAGGTAGTTGTAGAGAGCGATAAGGTCTCCCCTCAGCCTCCTCTTCTCCAGGCTAAACAACCCCAGTTCCCTCAGCCGCTCCTCATAAGACCTGTGCTCCAGACCCTTCACCAGCTTCGTTGTCCTTCTTGTAGTGAGGGGCCCAAAACTGAACACAGTATTCGAGGTGCGGCCTCACCAGTACTGAGTACAGGGGCACGATCACCTCCCTACTCCTGCTGGCCACACTCTTTCTGACACAGGCCAGGATGCCATTGGCCTTCTTGGCCACCTGGGCACACTGCCGGCTCATGTTCAGCCGGCTGTCGACCAGCACCCCCAGGTCCTTTTCCGCTGGGCAGCTTTCCAGCCACTCTTCCCCAAGCCTGTAGCGTTGCCTGGGGTTGTTGTGACCCAAGTGCAGGACCCGGCACTTGGCCTTGTTGAACCTCATGCAATTGGCCTCGGCCCATGGATCCAGCCTGTCCAGATCCCTCTGCAGAGCCTTCCTACCCTTGGGCAGATCAACACTCCTGCTCAGCTTGGTGTCATCTGCAAAGGTACTGAGGATGCACTCAATCCCCTTGTCCAGATCATTGATGAAGATATTAAACAAGACGGGCCCCAAAACTGAGCCCTGGGGAACACCACTTGTGACCGGCCGCCAACTGGGTTTAACTCCATTTACTACAAGTCTCTGGGCTTGACCATCCAGCCAGTTTTTTATCCAGCGAAGAGTACGCCCGTCTAAGCCATGAGCCGCCAGCTTCTCTAGGAGAATGCTGTGGGAGACAGTGTCAAAGGCTTTACTAAAGTCCAGGTAAACCACATCCACAGCCTTCCCCTCATCCACTAGGCGGGTCACCTGGTCGTAGAAGGAGATCAGTAGCAGAGAAGTAGTTATGCTAACTCATTCTTTAGTTAAAGGCTTGAGTGGCTGCTTCTGCTCGATGAAATAGTCATAAAAATACAGCAGAAAATTGACAGAAGGAACAGGGGACTGTTTTTTTTCTTTTACTGTTGTGAAAGATGAACTATGGGAAGAACACATATTTTCCATTTCTAGCTTGGAAAAGCAAAGTTGAAGAACGGTCTAACCATCTAGCCACATTTTTAGAAGCATGTAACAATTAATTCATTGGTCCTTAATAAAGGACAAAATTTAGGTGGAATTTCCAGTATGGATGGAATATTCTTGTTTCTGATATCTTTACAGTCACGTTCCCTTTCTATTTAAAGAGTAAAGTTTGAGTAAAATTATATATCAAGATTTCAGTAAGAGAAGGATTACATCATGTAAGCTTTGCACGCTTAGCAAAGAATGTGGACACAACCCCCCAAACCACTAAGCAGTGCATTATGTTATACAATCACCAGTTTAATGCAGGTAGGCCAAAA
The DNA here is from genome assembly GCA_030449065.1 of Oceanodroma leucorhoa. Taxonomy (NCBI): domain Eukaryota; kingdom Metazoa; phylum Chordata; class Aves; order Procellariiformes; genus Oceanodroma; species Oceanodroma leucorhoa. The sequence continues at coordinate 15,506,433 of JASVER010000003.1, read as the reverse complement.
GAAAAGTGCATTCATTATCCCCTGTCCCACGGTTTCTGGGCACAAACCCACCTTCTGGCACTGAACGTCGCGTCCCCACGAGAGGGCTCTACTGTCCCAGCTCTGAAGGACAGCAGAGAGAGTTTTTTCTTTAAAGGCCAGGAGATATAAAAATACTTCATAGAGGCTAAAAAAAAATGAGCACAAAGAAACAAAAACATAATTGAAAGGGTTTCAGTTGCTAAAAAAGGATTTTAGTTGCTAAATAAGCTAAGGTTGCCAAATGATGACATAGTTCAATTCATCATATAGCCTCAAAATCTTAGACAGACTTCTAACTTCAGGGGCCTGGCTGTAGAGTAACACCTTGGTTTGATGAACTCTCATCACTGTGAAAAAGAACCAGCATTCTTCCGCAGTGTATAAGTACAAAGTGAAACTGAGGACAGGAGAACACCAGTTCGCGCAGACCGGAGTGACCTGTACCTACAGCACTACCTCTGGCTTCAGTCCACACCCCTAAATAAGAATGACTTCAAAGAAGCAAACAACCTGAGGATAAAAAAAAGATTTTTTTTTTATGCCAATCTGCATTTGCTGTGCCCTCCTTTTCTGAATAATATGCTTACTTTGTGTATTACTTTGAGGGTAGAAGGTGCCTGAAGGGAGAGGAATCGTTTCCAGTCCTAGAAACTGGTCGAAGAACAGCGCTGCCACAAAATTAAAAGGAAATCCTAGCATACAGACTAGGAACCTGCTTTAAACAGGAGCTGAGCAGACTTTTGACTACAATGAGAAGCAGCTGAGAGACTGTCATTAAAAATAATAGAAAACATATGAGATGCATTCTCATACAGTGAAAATTGTGTGGAAGTTCCGCATATGATCATCCCTACCCACCGAGTTCACGGGGATAACTTTGCTTTGATGAGGTTTCCAAACAAGCTAGGAGTCTGCTGGCGTTTTCTTGGAAAAAATAAAATTTGTGATGGAGTGTCAAAAATGTCACCCATTTGTGGTACTAAAATGAGTTAATATTGTAAATCCATGATCTTCTAGCATTTATTAAAATGTAACAGTGATGGGACTTCACAGTAGAGAGAGTAGATCCCTCTGAAACAGAGGTATATATGTGATGTAAGAGCTTCCTCCTTTCTTTCTCTCTCTCTCACGCATGTTGCTTCCTAACACCCTGTAGCAGAATTACTGCTGCCACAGAAAAGGTAGCAGAAGGGATTGCACGGCCACGTCCCACTTGGCTTCCAAACAAGTTCAGCTTTCTTGTTTCAGACCTCCTTTGCCGGCTAGGCTCAGCTCACTTAACTGACCTCGTACTGAAACCGCAGAGGATGCGATTTCTTGTGTCAGCTGAGGTGTGGAGTAATACCCGACGGCTGTCGCATTGTAACAGCTATCTGGAAATACAGTTTGAGCCTTGCACAAAATTTTAATTATACAGCATGCTAAAGGTCACACTGATTAACTTGAATGGGAATTAGTTGTGTATAAATGCCTTACTCCTAATAAAGCAGGCAGGGAAACCAGTCTCCAATCCATCATTCTGTGATTAATTAATGAAGCAATATTAACTCCAAAGAATCAGGTACCAGAATAAGGTATTGGAGCAGCTATGATTGCTCGTCCAGTAATATTAGGTACGTTCGCTGAGCTTCTAGATACAAACCTTTACTGCTCATTTGCAGAAGACTGGAGGTTGATGGAGCTACAGCTGCTTTGCCAGGAGAGGGCCAGTCCAGGGAGTGCAGCATGGGGACGATTTTTAACTTGTATCATTTCAAGCACAATGAGAAAAACTGCCACAAGAAAACAACATGGCTAAAACTGTGTTTCCTGTGGCTTACTAATGGAGTATTCATGCACAACATTAAGCTGATGAATATGAATTTGTTGGACACATTATCCTTTCTCCCTTTGTGCAGGTTTCAAAGATTATAATTATGTTTGGTTTAATTGCTATTAGTCTCAGTTGGATTGTCAGTGCTTTCAGCATTTTCAGTATGTAGAAATTTATATTTTAAATTTGCCTTATCTGAAGGCACAACTTCTCGTGTTGATTTAATTTTGTATGAATTGGGTGTTAGTATATTTTAAGGTCTGATCTATCATTGTGCTCACTGTAAAAAAAGGAGAAGCATTCTATGTTGATTATTGCTGTCCTAAATATACATAAAGCTACTTGACATGAGTTAATTCAGGTACCAGAAGCGATGTGATCCTGCTAGCCCATCCATAGCACTGTGCTAACCTAATAAAACAAGGCATATCAGACAGCACAGATTTCTATTTACTGTGGCTATATAGTTTCTGGTACCAGAACTAGCTCATTTAGAGTTAACTTAGCTCATGTATCTCCACTCCACTTGCACTGTGCAGTAGACATGCCCTGAGATAACTCAGAAATACATACAAACCCATGCGAAAGTAATCTCCAAAGAGCTCTAGTTAGAGCACTCTCATGCAGTTTCTTCCAGTATGTGCTTGTTTAATAACGTTCATGAGTTGCTCTTGCTTTTGCGCATTTTACTAGAATTGGGGGGTAAAGTTTCAGTATAGGGTTGGACAGAGTCCTGCCACGCTCTGACTGATTCCACTGGGTGAAGGTGCTGTTACCTGGGGACCTGCTCTTTGCACGTGGGGGCAGCTCTGCGAGGTCACTGGGGTTACCTGTGCATACATGTAGGACTGATGATTGAGTATACACTTTTTCAGGGCTTTTTTTTGCTTGTTTGTTTCTTGTGTGTTTTTGTCTTTGTCTTTGGGTTGGGGTTTTTTTTCCAGACTCCATAATCATGCTCCATTCCCAGTGCAAGAATTTACTTCAGATTGAGATAGAGATAAGAGATCCTAGCCACCTCTTACACTTACAGACTAGCTGCATGACTCCTGCAGGGTGATAAGGATTGCTACAGTTAGATGCTTCATCCATCACAGAGACCTGAGTGCTTCCAGGCAATTAAGAAGGCCCACATGCTGAGCAAGAAGCTGTGCAAGACACACCAAGCTAAGAGGATGTGCCTGAATTCCTCCTACTCTCTAGCAGTCAGAAACCAGACTCATGGCTCTACTTCAGACTCTGTAACTTTGGGATCTTGAGTGTAGTAGATTCACAAAGGCTGGTCTGGRGTATTCAACCTGCACTGCTGTCTACTCCTTAAAGCATTCACTCAGGAAGTGCAGGCTTTGGATATGCATGTCTTTTCACCCTCACAGAATTAAAACTTACATCTCTCAAAGCATGTCACCAAACCACAAGACCAGACCCACTATAAAAATGAAGGTATTGTCCATTCACCCTGATGAGGAATAAAATGTAAGGGTGACACTGCAGAAAAGGGACTGCAAGATGAGCAGACCAGGGAAGAAATGAGCAGAAGGGAGCTGCACTCCATAATCCAATAGTAAAAGCATTAACTTAGGAAAAAAGAAAGGGAAAACCTCACTTCACTGCCTCTATTCAGTATTAAACTGCCCTTTCCATTTCTTATTCAATGAATCCCACCTTCGCAGCTCCTGCCCCTTTTTCCACACTTAAGCAGAGAAACTGAAGAGTGTAATTTATGTCGCCCTGTGTTACTCAGATGCTTTCAAAACATAAACTCATTTCTCAGAGGTAATCAGTTGTCTCCCGGTGAAGGCACCTCAAAGCAGACTGTTTATTTCCCATCCCTGTCCTCAGGCTCCCTCTGAGGGGAATGCCCAGCTGTCCGTGTTTGCTCCCTCTCAGGGCATTTGGAGGGACAGGCTGAGTGATGGTACATGCGCCATCAGCCACAGGACGTCCTTCTCGGGAGATGCTGCTGCCACATTGATGCCATATGCCTTTTTATTTGATGACACCTGTTTACACAGTGTGAGGCAGGAAAAAGATTACTTTCACAGCAGAATGGGAAACCATAGAGAGTTCATGGGCAGGCGATGTTGTATTTGCAGTGGGTTCGCGGAATATCTACTGAAAGCATTTAACAATTCATATTGTCAGACTCTGTATAACCGTCCAGATACATGCTGGTTTCAGTCTCCTGTGTAAGTGCCACAGTTGCAAATCATTTTGAAAGCCAAATAAATCAAATTCTGTACTGAAAACTTAGTTATAAGCAGAAAAAAAATCAGGTACTTTTCCCAATTATTATTACTTAATATCCTATCCCTGTGTTTGTTTTGATTAGGGATTTCTTGCTTTATTGATTGTTCTTAGTATTGCAAAATAAATGAGTTGACTTTTATGACTTCGTAAGTAAAAATAGCTATTATCTCTGGAGCGCAGAATATTTTTTATTGAGTATGATGCACAACTTTACAATATCACTGCTGGCCTTTGGAAAAGTTTGAGAACAGGCTTGTACTCTTTTTTAAACACTTCAAGTGCTTGAGAGCAAAGACTGGTATCTTAGTTTAAACCAAAGTGATTTTGAGTTAAAATGCTGCATAGCATATGCAATCATCTCAGTCATGGGCTGTGCTCCCTTTCTCTTGCTCTTCTGTGGGATCATAGTCTTGGACAGAAAAGCAGGGCAGACAGCTTAAATCATGGTGGCTGAGTCTTAAACTGCTGCATCAGATTAACCAGATTTAGTCTGTCAAATCACGAAYGTCCCCTACTCACTATGTTGGGATTTTTTTGTTGAACACTGAGGATTTAAGCCTGTAATATTTTTTGCCATGAAAGCAGTGTTACAGGTGTGTTACATGATGTGACGAAACAGAAGTACTATAATGTTCTGTAAAGAATACGTAAGTTGATTTAGAACCTAGACAAAGAAAAAAAAAACCAAACTTGTAGTATTTTCCAACCTTGAGAAAGTTTTATTGAATTCAGTTGATAGTTTTAAAAATAACATTACCAGAAAATATTTTTTTAAAAAACCTAAAAATATTAATTGCATTGCATTCATATAGTTTCATCCACAAAATAAAAAAAAAAAACCACAAAAACTGTGATCTACTATAAACTAGATCTCAAAACCCCCAGCACACCCCAGGAAGCTGTGTTTTCTGCATTGTTCTACAAAAGGTTTCTCTGAATAGCGAGGAAGATTAGAAAATAGCCCAATGTATCACAGCAAGTCCTTGGCAAAACTGGAAAAACAACTCAGGAGTCCTGAACAGAAATTACATGGTCAAGAGGAAACAAGCTATTCCATTGCCACAGCCAGGAATGTGGTATCATTAAGGATCAGTGGAACACGTAACTTAAGAACATTTAGGGAAGAAGCGGGGGAAAAGGCAAGTCGTTTCCCTGAGCAGGGTATGAGAAACAAACTTTTATAAAGCAGGAAGCTGGATTTCTGTTTGAACAAAACCAGAGAAGTACGCAGGATTCTTTGTCTTGTGTCCTTCTTCTGCCTGCGTGAAGCAGTTAAACGAAAGAGTAGCTACAAAAACTACAAGTCATCTGAACTAAAGAGACAGAAGTGCTGAAAGTGTTTGGTTGTTTCAGCACTGAAAGAAAAAACGGGGCTCCAAATGCTTCAAGAGCTCTCGGGGCAAGGTGCAGAATCAAGCGATTGCCATTTCAAGTTAGCTGAGACACTGAAGTACCCACAAAGGACCCTGACTCAAGTGTAATCTTAGAAATGTATTTATTGCTTCATCAACAGTTTCTGTTGTTGAAATTATACAGTTTAATAGAATAAAATGTCTTTGACGTACCTAATATTTTAGCTAATGAAAAAAACCCAAAACAACAACAACAACAAAAAACCAGCTCCAGGTAACGTGATAAGTACAATATGAGAGTAAAGTTCTTTCACTAGTGATAAACTGGAAATCTTTGTAGAGTTGGGGCACACATTTCATTCCTTGTTGTAAGAGCAGGTTTAGGATCTAGGGATTCCCTCTGTAAGACCTGCWATCTCCCCTGGCAGGCAGTAAGCAGCGTTCCTCAGAAAGCAGTACAAGCAGTGCCGAACACCCTATGTCCCCAAGAATCACACTTTCAGAGAGCAGAAACCAGAGCTGCTCTTCAGAAGCTGTTCTGAATTGAAAGTTTACGAGAGAAAAAGCAAAGGTGAAGCAGGCAGTAAGACAAAAGTGCTGCAGTGGGAAAGCGAGTGACAGGTAAGAAGGAGGGAGGAAAAGAAGGGCATTGATGTTGCAGGAAAGTATATGCTTTGCAAATCAGGAAAAAGTATCTCTAGAAATGTTCAGGAATTTGGATTGTAGGCTCTAAAACTGTAGTAAATAACCTCTTAGACATGAGTTTGAGCCAAACTCCCCTCTTTTTATATTAAAAGGAGATGTATCTGCATTTTGAATACAGCTCTCATTGCTACTAGTGACCCTACTAAAACAGTGATGTGCGTGTCCAAAAGAAAAGTAAGAGGCAGCATGGTTTTATGAATGCTAAGAACAGATGACAGCGGAACAAMACCAAATATTGTGGTTTCTTAATAATATGTCGAAACAATTATTTATGTACTTCATCTATTCTCTYATTTGCATATTTTGTAAGCCAACCAAGACAACTAGATGTGTTCATGAAAACCAATATTTCTTCACAAAGCACCAGTGACTCTTAATGGCATCCATTTACTTTTGCAGAATGAAATGCTGGATCTGAATTTTAACTATATGGTACGACTACATGAAAGTTATCATGATTAAAATGTTTTCCTATATTTGAATAAAAAAAATCCCAGACTCATATTTACAAATATATACTCAATGTGAGCATAAATGCTGGGGAGGAATGGTTCTTTTAAATTCTAGCATTTCAGAACATCTGGTTATGTGATATAATGTCCTAATGTCACTGGTAATCATCTGCATGACAGAACCTGGTGGTAGAATCAAGCCCTATTTAAAGTGAAGCATAATTACAGTAACATTTGCAAGCTATATCACTAAGCCTATCCTTCACCCTTAGAAAATATGCAAGTCAAACATAAAAAAAATTCCGTAAGCAATTAAGCAATAAGGCCCCAGTCAAAATCATCACGCTAAGCCCATGCTGCTTACAAGATCACAGCTGTTAGGCCCCAGCTCTGCAAATTCACCAGCCCCACACTCCACTTCAAGCAAGAATTGGATACAGAGGATGTTGTAGTCCTGATTTCGCAAAGCAATCCATARGGCTCAATGAGGAGGTGGTTTGCATCACTGGGATTTAAAAACATTTTGTTTCAGTACAAAAGAGAGAATTTGTCCGAAGAGAATTCTCGCAAAATAAATACTATATTTCCATATTGATGAGAAGGAATAAAATGTGAAGTGTTAAACATGTAAGCACAATTAAATTTTTAATACACTCATCTAGTGCTCTATACGCATGTATTTAAGCAATGACAAATCTTTCAGAGCATGTACAAATTAAAGTTTCCTTGTTATTAAGAGTAACAAATATCCCCATCCTTTCAGTAACTACCTTTTTTTAATCAACATCTTAATCCTCCAAAAGCAGAAGCGTTGTATCATTCCCACAATGAGAACTGACTCACATGGGTATACATCAAGCGCTAACAGGAGAATGAGACTGCTGAATAATAAAGGAAGCAAACCAGTGTCCTGAAAGGTCATTTAAAAAATGTTAGCTATTCCAGCAATTGCATGTAAGTGTGAGCTGTTGTGAACAAGAAAAAAAATCTGGGATTCCTGACAGTAAATAAGTTTTAGAAAGTAGCAAGAAGATACTGAGAACTATGCTTTCCAAAAAAGCGTGGAGCTTAAAATTTGTAGCCTAAGCAATAAATATTACAGAATAAGTCAATGGTAGATTTCCAATTACTCTGTATTGAAAGGATTATCCTCAAAAATAAGCACTGAATAGGACTTCTACTTTACATGAGTTTTCTTACAGAACTGTAAGAAATCTCAWAATTCAGTGTTTTTTTTAAATGAAACATCTTCATTTTGCTTTCTTTAGTTCACCATTTTGATTTCACTGTTTATTGCATACTCTGTGGTATATCRAATTAGCTGGCTTTCTGCAATGTTTCAATAACATTTTCCTATTGTTTCAGGAAATAATGCATCTCTACTTCTTTTCCCCATGCATAGTTTCCCCATACTGTTATTGTCTGGCGAGTGAGACTGGCCAGTGTCACAACACAAAGAGGAGATTAAGCCCTTATGCCCCTCTTAGTCATTCTGTACCTGAAGTGAGCGGTTTGGCTATCTGGTCCCTTCTTGCTTTACAAAATGCTAGGTAGGACCTCAGTTTTGCAGGTTTTAGGATGGTAGTCACTAAAACTTATTCAGATTGGCTCACCAACCTGGAGGACCAAGGCAGTGCGTCAGGGCTGCAAAACACATGGCAGAGGAAGGCTACATGACCCTGGGCACAACGAGGAGTCCCCCAGCTTCTGGGCCCCAGACCCAGCCACCTGGGCTGCCCCGGGGGGCTTGAGACAGGGCAAGGTCTCTACACAGTGCTGCAGAAGACACYTCCCTCTTGACAGCTGCCTAGTTGGAAGAAAGTAAGGGAGACGTTTTCCCACTGCCACGACTGGAGCGCATGATCAAGGGTGCAGTTCTCACAGGAGGGGAAGGAGGAACAGGAATAAGACACATAAAATGACACGCTTTCACCCCCTGGTCCTTGCAGGGATGCTGCAGGCAAATACCTGCCACTCCTGGGAAACAATCTTATGGATTGGTCTATGAATATCATAGTTGAGCAAATTTCAGCTGCGGGARGAACACAGGGAATGCATTAGCAGAWAACASCGTATTTTTGGCTGTGAGTCAGCATAAGGCCAACGTATGCTACGGCTCATCAGAATTACTCTGCTGTTGATGCATTTCTCCCTTCTGTTTGAAAGGGGAAATTGTGAGTAGCGTTTTTCCAGTACTGCTTCCACCTCATTGCCACCTTCTTCCCCTCAGCAAATACTGTGTCCCACTACATATACACGCACAGGGACTTGCACGTGGATGCTGGCGGTCTGCAGCGCAGCGGTGCTGCCGTGCTGCTCCGTTACAGATGACCCTGCAGAAACCATCTGGCTCTTGGCTGAATTAATGCCTTTCTGACCCTGATCTGCTGTGTCCTCGGAGTTTATTTTCATTATCTCACAAGAGCTGAAAATGAACCGTAGGCATTTTAAGATGTTTCATAGCATTTTCCTTTTTTTTTTCCCCCTCCCTATGCATTTAATTACTTTCCACAATCCAGACAAATTTGTGCCTATAATAAGCCACAGGCCCTCTGTTAGCGTGAATCCSTGGTGCTCATTTACTTCAAACTTTTAGACGCCAAAAAAAACCCTCTAATAAGCAGGCATCCTAACAGCACTGTAACTCTCAACATGGCATAATGTATTATGTATGTCCTGGGCATATTTTAAGTAATGTTTAACCAGCAGCTCATGTGTAAGTGACAGAGGTGTGTGCTACAGGTGTTATTCAAGGGGCAGGTGTACTAAACTCAGTAAATTCACTCAGTTTTATGGAGATGCTGGAAGACTTTGTGTCGTGGTTTAAGCCCAGCCGGCAACTAACCACCACACAGCCGCTCGCTCACTCTCCCCCGGGTGGGACGGGGGAGAGAATCAGAAGGGTAAAAGTGAGAAAACTCGTGGGTTGAGATAAAGACAGTTTAATTGGGAAAGCAAAAGCCGCGCACGCAAGCAAAGCAAAACAAGGAATTCATTCACTACTTCCCATGGGCAGGCAGGTGTTCAGCAATCCCCAGGACAGCAGGGCTCCATCACGCGTAACGGTTACTTGGGAAGACAAGCGCCATCACCCCGAACGTCCCCCACTTCCTTCTTCTTCCCCCAGCCTTATATGCTGAGCGTGACATCATATGGTATGGAATACCCCATTGGACAGCTGGCCTAACTGTCCCGGCTATGCTCCCTCCCAGCTTCTTGTGCACCTCACAGAGCACGTGAGCTGAAAAGTCCTTGAGAAAGTAGACTACCTAGCAACAACTAAAAACATTAGTGTGTCATCAACATTCTTCTTACACTAAATCCAAAACATAGCACTATACCAACTACTAGAAAGAAAATTAATTCCACCCCAGCCAAAACCAGGACACTTTGGACAGCTTCTCTTCCTTAAGGGAAGTGAGTTGAGTGCTCATTTGCTATTACCTATATTTCTGACGGGAACCTTGTACATTTGGTAGCAGTGGGGTTGTTTTTTCTGATATGCCTTCACGTGAGAATTGGGCACTAGAGAAGTGCAGGCTGAACTGAAAGGAGCAGTGTGCCTGCTATCGAGCCATTCACTTAGGAGTCACTCTATCGGCTTATTTCCCGCTGTTTTTTTTTTTTTTTCTCCCCAGCAACAACCGCTACAAACACTTTTACGGAACAGACGATGCCAGCGGCCGCGGCGCCCCGCACCCCCGCGCAGCTCCCAGGCCAGGCCACGGCCGGGCCCGCAAGATGGCCGCCGGGCGCGCCGCCGCCGCAGAACTACGTTTCCCGCCGTGCAGCGGCGCCCGGGCGGCCGGATGCTCGCGCTTCCCCTGCGCTGCTCGCAGGCCTGCAGCCGTCTACGTACGCGCGCCGAGCGCCGCCGCTGGGCGGGGCCTGAGCGTCGCGCGCTCATTGTGCGCCGCGTTGGGCCGGAAGCGTCGCTGTTTGTGGCCGTGCGCGGTAGGTGCGGAGCGCGGTGGGCCGCGGGCGGTTGGTGACAGCCCCCCCCCCCCGCGGGCGGGGCGGCGCGTCGCCCTTCGCCCCTTCCCGCCTTCCCCCCGGCAGTGGGGGGAGCCGCCGGGCGCCGCTCGCCGGCCGCGTCCGCCCGCGTCCGCCCGCGTCCGCCCGCGGGTTGGGTGCTCGCGGCCTCCCTTCTCAGGTCGCAGCTGGGGGGGAACGCGGGCCGAGCGGTAAGGCAGCCCCGCGGAGAGCTCCGCGGCCGGCCAGGGCCAGGGCTGGGGCTGGGCGCCCTGGGGCTGGGCCTGTGAGCAGGGCCTCGGCATCCCCTGCCGCGGCCTGGGCGCCGGGTCTCGCGGCTGGCTGGGCCGAGTGGCCGCGGCGGTGGTGCTGCTGAACTCCCGGCTGCCGTTGTACGGCCTTTGTCTCCTATGGCAGGTGCTGTGTAACCTCGAGAGATCTGACTAGGGTTGGGGGGGGGGGCTGTTTGTTTTGTCTTAAGGAATTATGCAAGCATAGCTTTAAAAAAACAAAAGTGCAGGTTCCTGCACCGTGTGCAGTAGAAAGTTTCTGATTGTCTTCTTTGTGTTATAGATGAAATGTTTTTCATACGCTGAACTCCACCTTGGGTTGTCTCGTTGCTGCGCGTTCAGAACTTTATAAAAAGTAGGGAGTCAAGATGAAGAGCAGGGTGACACAAGTAAATGTAAGTATTCTTAAACTTGAATTGTGGTTTGATTGTTCCTTTATTATTGGTGATCAGGTTTGGAGTTGGTGGTGTGTTAAATAAAACTCCCTGAATGTAAAGCAAACACTATCCATAATTGACAGTAGCTGTTTACAAGAGAAATAGTACCATAAAGTCAGTGAATTACTGCTGTTTCTAATGCCTGTTGTCCTACCAATGGAAGATCTGATAATTATTAGCATATAATGGTAAAGTAATTGGTGAAAAGTGACTGAATTGAATGATGGCTCAACAAAGAACATAAGCATGTGGAAGAATGGAGAAAAGAGGTGTTGAAAAACTAACAGTGATGTTGAAAAGATAGAGGCAGGAAGTAGCAGTTAATGTGGCAACTGTATTTCTTACTGTGAAAGTTAAAGCTTTCCCTTCTAAAAGCTGTGTGGTACATTTCTGAATGGGTGGGAATGATTTTCAGGAATGCGAAAAGAAAAGATTTGGTTTAAAATTACTCTCCTAAAATGATGGTTTAGAAATGCCACATTTGTAAAGTACTCTAAATTTGGGACAGGGTAGCGGAGCAATAGTCTTCTGATATGCTGTCTCAAATCTATGATGTTTCTCTGCCTATGTTTCTAGAGTTCAACCCTGCATAGGCTTCTTCACTCTTTTGGTTCCAACTTTTCTGACTGAAGTGGTTCTTTAATAGGGATGCTTGAGGGATAGTTTGAAATCTTCTCATATCTTCCTAATTTGGTGGTTATGGTAGTGCTCCCTCATCTGTCAAAATAAGCCAGTTAGTGAAAGCACGCTGTTTGGACGCTTTCTGTTAAGAATTTTGATCAAAATGGACAAGGAAGAAGACTAACGTGTGGCAGAAAGCTTGGTCATGAAGAGCTGAGGGTGAAAAGTTCTTCAGCAAACATAGCTCCTTTTGCAAGGAGATATGAGAACTGCCAAATACAGAGACATCTSTAACATTGTCTTATTTCTGTGAACACTTGTCTTTTTAGGTCTGCTTGGGCAAAAACAGATGATGTAAAACTCATGAGAATGGATCATTCTAAAAAGACCCACCTCTTCCCATCTGCTAAATATTATTCAAATTCAAGTAACTGTTCTGTGTTTTTCAAAGATTTTTATTACCAGTTTCTTGGAAGCTTAGGATACGGTCTTGCGTTATATTATTTTGGGAAAAAAAACAACAACTTAAGGACTTCTTTTAATCTTGAATGATTTCAGTCATCTGCTATATGGTATAGTCCCACAAATGAGTATTGAAAGGGGAAGAAAACYGTGATGAAAATACAGGAATTTCTTATACTAGCTTTGCCATCAAAGATAATGTTACTCTGGAATTAAATTGTCAGATGGATGTTTTTTGTAGGGATGCATCCTCCCAGTAAATGATGCAATGCATCTATTTTGTACCATTGTCTTGGTTCAGGCAAAATAGTACTGGGAGTAATTTTAACACAGTGTTAGAAAAGTATCCTAGAGAAGACTATATTCTAGGATATGTTACAGTGGCCTCAAATACATATATATTTACATGTATATACACACCAGTTTGATAACAAGTCAGCCTCATTGATCTATTGATAGGATGATGCTCATAATATTTGTGTTGCTATTGTTTCATTAGGAAGCCTCAGTCAATGCCGATTTTACTTGCACAGCTCATTGTAAACACCACACTTGCCATTTAGTAAAGACACTTTTCTTTCTAATTAAGTTTTTGGAGATCATTGGGTATAACTGTCCATCAGGGTGTGCTTATGAAGGAGATGTCATTGTATTCTACTAACCAACAGTTTTAACTGGTTCTTTGGTGGGGCCAGCATGTTAGTGGATAGAATGCCACTTCAACACGAGATGAATATTTCTGCAAAAAGTTCAGTCAAGGTGCATAAGCAAGTCCTTGTGTTGAGTTTCTGCATCAAGGTGAAGCGTTACCTATTTCTCAGCTGATCACTGGCTAGTAACATGAGGTAGTGGTTCTGAAAAATCATAAATAATATTTTAAGGGAAGAGAGGACCCTTACAATGAAAGTATAAAGGTAATAAAAGGTGCTTAGCTGTACCAAAGTAGTTTTGAAGCATCTTGATGAGGTCAATGTCTTTCTACGTGTGTTGTAGATGCTGTCATGTTTCAATTTTTGTGTATGACTCCATAGTTCTATATGTCATGGTTCAGACCACAGAATTTGCTGTGAACTATTCAAGTGTTTATCACTTAAACAGTCCTACAAACTTAAATTTCAAAAATTTAGAATTAAATTTACTTCCAGGATCTGTCACATGGAACAGCGTAACTTAAATGTTTATAATGAAGCTAGGAATGACTCATGAGAAAATAAATCATGGTTAGTAAAAAGGAGGAAGGTAAGGAAAAATTATTCAAGAAAGGGGATCTTTAGGACAGAGGAAAGACACTCTTCAAACAAGAAGTGGTAAAATTCTGTTGGTGGTATTGCACGTGATGCAACAAAGTGTAAAATGGCATATGGAAGAAGGAAGCAGGAAAGGCAGACCGAAGGTCCATCTATTCTAGTTTCCAGCAGTAATCAATAGCAGATGCCGTGAAAAGTTTAGGAACAGGGCAACCATAAAAGTACTCACCCACATACTCTCCCAGTCTCTGCCTATTTGCAGCTTCCTGAGCCTGATATTTCTTTGGTAACCCATGTGAATTTTTCTTCAGAGTTTGTCCGGTCTCTTGAACCCATGTAAGCATTTGGCATCTGCAGCATCCTGTAGCAGGGACTCCAGCTGCTTAACTACTTGTTATTTAGAACCAGCTCTCCTTGTCATAACTGACTGCCATTAGCTTTATTTGATGACCCTTACTTCTTGTGAAGGAGTAGGGAACCGAAGACATGGAACGCTTTGATCTCAAGATATATGCGCTCACAGTTATTAACATATAATGTTGGAGCTTGATTTTTCTTCCTGTTTTCTTAAAGCATGGTTCCAGTTATGAAAGGAAGGAAAACTACAGTTCACGCCAAAGAAGTTTGTCTCCAGAGGACAGGTAGAATGATTTATTTTTATACCCTATAACTCTGTATATGTACCTCACGTAAGGAGTTAGGTAAGTTAAAAAAAAAAAAAAATCAGGTTCTGTTTCTTTTTATATATTACCATAGCTGAGCAGTGAAATATAAGTGTAGGTGTAATAAAATACTTGAACGTCAATGTAGCAGTAATTAAACAGATTTGTTATTAAAACTGAATCTTTAAAAAATCCTTAGCATTAGGTTAAATTGTCACGGAACTTGAAAATGGAAATTAGATGCCAGCTTTTTGCTTGGACTTGCATATTGCTGATACCACAGTTGTCAATTTGGAGCAAGATTATTGATGCCAGCAGGAGGTGGAGAAATATCATTTGAAGTGCAATCTACCAAGGCATGAGATGAATTGTTACCAGTTTACTTTTATTTTTACATTTTAATTGGAATGAAGCCTGTTGTACTAAACACGGTATCATTTTTTTTTCTAATAGCGTCTATTCTGTTTTATGCTACACAGGCAAAAGTAGGTGAAACAAATGAATTCATATGTTCCAAGGAATGCACAGTGCTGAATTTACCTTTGATATTTGATGTTATTACCATTTAGCATTTAATTTTAAGTTCTAAGAGGAGCTTCCTTTTACAGTGCTTCTCTTGATTTTTTTTTTTTAATTTTTTAATGACAACAAATTGTTATAAAAGGAGCATCTTCTATTTGAATGATGTGTATATTGAAACTCATGATGCAGAAGTGGAACAGTTAGTATATATGTAACATTGTATTGCAAGTAGATATTAATAGCATTGCTTTTCTAAGCCTATTACTAAGAATTTTGTGTCTCGGGTTGCAAATAGGGATACAGAGCGTGACAGGTCTCCATCTCCCAGAAAGAGAAGGTACTCTGATGACAGCAGATATGATCAGGAATATTCAAGAAGGGAACACTATGATGACAGAACTTCAGAAGGAAGGTATCAAGCCCTTTCTTAATCAGTAATAAAATACTCATTTTAAAGAATAAAACCTGAAAACTTTTCATGAACCCTTGGTCGTTTTGGTTTTTTTGTTTGGTGGTTTTTTTTTTTTTTAGAAGGATGGAAAGGGGGAGAGAGAGACACCATGAGAAATGGGAGGAGAGAGATTCTGATCGAAGGAAGCAGAGAAGATACTCATCACCTGATCATAGGAGTCCAGAGAGGTCGACAGTCCAGAGCTCACTTGCTCATGATGAGACCACTTCAAAGAAGAAGAAAGAAGAAGTGGATCCAATCCTTACTCGCACAGGTGGTGCGTATATTCCACCTGCCAAGCTCAGGATGATGCAAGAGCAAATCACTGATAAAAATAGGTGAGTTGAAAGTACATATTAGAATTTTTACTAGGGCGTTTTAGTGAATGTTGGTGAAAATGGGATACCTTCTGAGGGAGTGAATGTTGGTGAAAATGGGATGCCTGTGATCATTCTTTTGAAGGTATATTTTTATCAGAAGAAAGGTAGGAGAATCAGATTATGACTGTACCTGCTTCTGCTGTGATGTGTAAATGGAAAAGTGGGATACAGAACATAAACAGGGATTTTTTGGAATATCTTAGAAAACTGAACATACCATATCTGTGGAGAATTAAATTTTGGTATATCATGTTGGTTCAGTGACTTCCTAGTAGTTAAATGTATAATTGTGAACTAGTCTTCATATTTATGCAGTGAATATTTTCTTACCTTCACGTTTTCATATATATATATGTATAAATTCACTCAGTGCTACCTCAAATTTATGCATTAATAATTTGTGATACCTTTGTAATAGCTTGGCATATCAGAGGATGAGTTGGGAAGCCTTGAAGAAGTCRATCAATGGTCTTGTCAATAAAGTGAACGTTTCTAATATAGAAAATATAATTCATGAACTCCTTCAGGAAAATATTGTTCGGGGAAGGTAAGTCTTGGTGTTTTAAAACAATTGTTTTGCTTTCTTGCTAATATGTATACTGTTCATGTGTACATCACTACGTGTGCTATGTGTAGTATATGGATGCTAGTTAGATTTTAAAATTAACGTTAGGCTATATTCTCCTATGCAGAGTCGTCTCCTACTTGGTGAAGGGGCCAGCGGGGAAGGGATTGTACGCTTGAAGGAATAACAGTGCAACAGATAGTATATGTTTCCTTTTCTTAAAGGTTTTATCTACACATTTTACTTGAATGACTTGCAATTTACAGGTGTCTCTGTCTATTTACTTTTGTATTCCAGGATGTTTTCTGTGGGACAAATAATATTTGTAGCCAGTATTTAGCAAAACAAGTTCTACTACAGTTATCTGGTTGGATTGTTTATTGTTGTAACGTAGAGAAAAGATTATTGTGCTATTTGAGCTCAGTACTAAGTCATGGTGACTGTGCAGGTATTGTGTGATGACTTTCCTTGCTTTAATTTTGATGTCAATAGAGGTTAAATATGCTAGTCTAAAGGAGTATGGGTTTCTTGGATTGGCTACCATTTGAACAAACAAAACTAAACCACRACCACCAAAAAACCCCTCTGAACAAAATATATCCAGATATAATTCTGTTGCATTTCAAACAGATAGCAACACTTTTTCTGTCACAACTTAATCACTGTTATTTGAGGAGGTTATAGCTAAGGAATGAGTTACTTTCGTGTATGTCATACCTGATGGGAAGATCAGAATCCTGCAAATAGCATAAAAATGACAGAAGAGAATTAAGTAAAATCTGGAGAGTGAGCAAGTAGTTCCTGAATGTCATTTCTGTTTAATAATGAAGTCTCGAACGGTCTGTTGTAGAACTGCTTTTTACTTGCCTGCATTTCATGTCCCTGAAACTTAATTTTCATACAAACAATAATATTTTAGTTTAAAAATGAGGTTATTGAATGTTTTTTAGAATACACTTGTCTGTGGAAGTTTTTGTGTGGGGCTTATAAGCTTATAAATTTCAAAATAATGTAGATGGAAAATGACACCATTTCCCTTCTTCTTACAGTTAATTTTGACTTCCAGATGTGCACATTAAAGTAATGACATGAAGCTTCTACCTAGCTGTGTAATGCTCTTCTGAGTTTTCTAACTAGAGGGTAAATAGGATCTGAACCAGACCAGTTTCAGTTTGTAAGCGAGAAGTAACTAATAGTTTCAAAATGAAATACTCTGTTTCTGTGCGCTAGTATAAAATGAGTTCCATTCCATTTGTCAACTCCAAAGTAAGTAGGAATAAGGTCCTTCTGCAGTTGGTGTTTAGTACCGTGTAGGAGTTTTTTTGGAAGACTTCAATAGACCGCAGAGAAGATAGAATTGGATACCAGTGTATACTTTGAAGATTCACATTTGGAGGGCTTTCCCCCCCACCCACCTATTTGTAATGGAGTAATACAGYAAAAGTCAAATTCTATGTGCTAAAGCATTAGAAAAAGCAAAACTGAGAGGGAAGGGAAAATAAGTCTCAGATTCTTTTCAGATGTTGGTCTTGATATAAATGTAAGAGAGACCGTTAGTACAATAAAAGAACTATTATCTCATGAGCCCATGTTTACATTCATTTAGGCTCTAATTAGTAGTCTTTTATAGTCAGTTCTCGGTTCCAAAACATTATTATGTTGAAAATATGCAGTTTCATTTGAGAAAAGCATTGAAAAGCATTACTTTGCCCATTCTGGTTTTACTGAACATTCAGTTTTGTTACTCCTAGGTATATCTTTATTGTCAGGGACCTTTTATGGAAATAAAATTTTTATTTCCTAGAAGTTTGTTTTGCTTGTTTAAGTTATTATACTGGAACATAATTTTGTGTTTTTCATAAATAGTTGCAGAGCAGATATTTTTTCAGTCACAAACAGGATTTTGTTTTTTTTAACTGAGGAAAAGAAACAGCACAATCATACAAATTTCAAAGCTAAGAAGAGCCTATGTTGGGGTTAATAAGGAATAATTGCAGGATACAAGATGAAGACTCTTTACATGCTTATAATTTTCAAATGTAGTTCTAATAAGAAAAATATTTAATGAAAGATAAGGTATCAGTTTAAGACTTTCTCAGCTCAGACACATTTGGGCAACACATTTTGYAAAACTCCATTTGTGACATGATAGACAGTGGTTTGAAAATGACCATCTGATATCTTCTAACTATTCCAACTGTACAATACTGTTTTATGTGATATGTACTGAATAAAAACATTAGAAGTTTTATTATCAGAAAAATCTTACACTTATGTATTTTTACAGGGGGTTGCTGTCTAGATCCATTTTGCAAGCTCAGAGTGCCTCTCCAATCTTTACTCATGTTTATGCAGCTCTTGTGGCAATTATCAATTCAAAGTTTCCAAATATTGGTGAATTGATTCTCAAGAGGTTGATACTAAATTTTCGCAAAGGATATCGCAGAAATGATAAGGTATGTAAAATGTGAAGAAGCAACATGCTGAAACTTGTAATTCTGCTGTGTTAACCTTGTATCGAGTGTGTTCAAATTACATACTTCAAAGGAACACAACCAAAATCTGTGGGTTGGGACCTATCATTAGTACATTAAGTATAGTAGTATTAGAGTATCATGAAAGCTTGACAACCTGTTCTGGCTTGGTACTGTGATAGTTTTTTCTCTCTTTTTTTTTTTTGAAAGTGTACAGTCCTAATTGTGAACAACTGTCAGTATCCTGAAATAGTTTCATGACTTAATTTGATTGCACAGATCTTAGTAAATACATTTTTTCTTCCATATAAGCTGTATTAAAATTTCCTGTTTTATTTCTTTTGCAGCAACTCTGTCTAACATCTTCAAAATTTGTTGCACACTTGATGAATCAGAATGTGGTACGTTACATCATGTTTCTACTCAGTCCGAACCCTATATGGTTATTTCTTTAGTTTCAAGACAGCAGTAATCTAAGTGAAGATGCTCTCCCTGTTCTAAAGGTTACTGAAAATCTGAGTTCAGGTTTCCTTTTAATGCCTGCTGTAAGTTGTTAGGACCTTTTTAGAAAAGACATCGGTAATTGCCTATGCAGTTATCATCACTTACTATTGCACTTATACTCCAGAGCTTCCCCAGACTTCGTAAATATGTTTGGGCTAGTATTCAGACAAATCTTGATGCAAAGCAAACTTCATCTGAGGCTCTGTCCCCGCAGATCTTAAACAGAGTTTTCTTGCAACAGTCATCTGACTTAAACATCTGTGTAGGCAGAAGTAGACTCAGTTGCATCTAAATCAAATTTGTATCCAGCTCTATGCCACTTCATGTGTTAGAAATCAGGATGCTGCAATTTAAATAGTGGCAAGAAGCAGTGTTTCAGGAATGCATTGGGAATATACAGCGCTTTGGTAAAGAGGAAACTAATCTGAGATGTGCCATTTGCTTATATGCCTGATTCTGGAAGACCTGATTTAATTATAGACACAGTGCACTTAGAACTAGTTTCTGTAATGTCAGTGCTGTTTTATTTGCTTCTTGGAAATGCATTCTGTTTTTTTTTTTCTTAATGGCAAAATGTTTTTCATTGCTTGCTTGTTCATTTCAAAGGAATAGTCACATTCACTACAGAGTTGGTATAAACACAGGTGGTAAAACTGTATTGAAATTTACTTCCTCTTAATTAGCTTTGTCCCACTACTGTTTCCTTGTGTGTGTGATTAAACAAGTCTGTTGTGGCATCCTCAAAGGCTGGACTGCTCGTCAAGTAAATCACTGTAATAATAGCGTAACATTGTACATTCTAATTCTTTACTGATACTCTTTCCATAGGCTCATGAGGTTTTATGTTTGGAAATGCTCACTTTGCTTCTTGAAAGGCCTACTGATGACAGTATTGAAGTAGCAATTGGATTTATTAAAGAGAGTGGGCTCAAATTAACAGAAGTTTCTCCTAGAGGTATTAATGGTAAGTATAATTAGCCAGAACATTTGTCTTTTTGGTGTTTGTATTAGTAAATCCTTTTCACATTTACATTTCTGCCTTTTTTTCAAAGCAATCTTTGATCGTCTTCGACACATTCTGCATGAATCTAAAATTGACATGCGTGTTCAGTATATGATAGAAGTCATGTTTGCTGTACGGAAGGATGGCTTCAAGGATCATCCAATCATTCCAGAGGGATTAGATCTAGTGGAAGAGGAGGACCAGTTTACTCATATGTTGCCATTAGAAGATGACTACAACCCAGAGGATGTTCTTAGTAAGTTAGAAACAGAAGATAATTGTACGACTGCATTCCCCATAAAAACAAATTTTAAATTTAAGATTGAATATTCATTGTTTTCTTCATTTTGTATTTTAAATAAAAATTTTCTTTTATTCTAAAGATGTTTTCAAGATGGATCCGAACTTTATGGAAAATGAGGAGAAATACAAAACGCTGAAGAAAGGTAGGGGGGTGTGTGTATACACGTTTTATATATAATACTTATATATTTACACACTTACTCATAAGGTGTTTACTTATCCAACTATTGCTACCAACCTTTACTATTTCACAGTGGGTGATATTTGTGTTCCAGGTAACTCTGTCAGTTCGTCATAGACCTTTCCAATGTATTCCTGCTATTTTCTTCAGTGTTGTTTCTCCAGCTACGTTTTCATTCAGTTATGACTTACCTATTTTTTTGGCTCTGCCATATTCTCCACCTGAGACACCGTTTCATTCCTAAGTGTTGGATCAAGTTTTTTTGATAATGAAACTACTGTATTCCTTTAATCTGGGATACTGCTCTTTCAGAAATTCTTGATGAAGGTGACAGTGAATCTGAAGCAGATCAAGAGGCTGGAAGTAGTGAGGAAGATGAAGAAGAAGATGAAGAGGAAGATGAAGATGGTAAGTGTATGACTGGCACCTTACTAGTGATTGGTTGTAGATGAAACAGCAAAGAAGCTTAACTTGTTACATATTTTGTGAAACTAAGAATGTTCAAATGTTAAGGGATGTTTTAATCTTAAATTAGTGTTTGCTAGCAGATAGTATAAAAGTAATGGGCTAAAAGGAAGCATTCAGCACAGGCAGAAAATGAAAAGCAACTTTTCCTGATTGTTCTTGACCATACCAGTCTCATATGAGAAAAGCCTTGCAAATGTAAGGCATTAAAAATAATGAATGTGAAAACACTTCCTTAAAAACTAGCAAAGACAACCTTTCTGGACACTTTCTAGTGCTCTAACATTTTTAAGTCACTTTCAAAATCAGAATGGGTTTTCTTACCACTGTATTTACATCCTCTATATCTCACTACTTAGTTCAGTTCAGCCCACTTTCGTGATCTTTAGTGGAAGCAGTCAGTGTTTACACATTTTCAAAGAATGTATCTGATTCCCAGGAAAAAAATTAATGGATAAGCATGACTGAAATGTTTGTGCAGACTCTGTGAGTAATTCAAAAGCCAGCCAAGTCGTCCTCTTGTAGAATACCAGGAATGGATTTCCTCAGCAGTTTGCTAGAGTATTTCGCAGAAGAGCAGAGCTTCCAGGCTGATGGAAAGTATGAGAATTCACATAACTTTTCATCATTTATGCTATTACCAAACTTCAAAAGAATAAAGGAATAGTGAATACCTTATGAGTGAAGGTGTTCTCAGAATGGTTGTGGTTCAGAACGGATTTTTCGACACTTGCTCCAGGACAAAACAGAACTTTGCAGAATGCTGTAACATAGATCCTACATGTACTAGAAACAAAGAATTTCCTGTTAAAATGAGGGAGGCTACATAAAGCATTGTATAGTTAAATTATGCAGAAAATACCTTGCTAATAATGTAGACAAGAAATGTTAAACCCTGAGGTTGCAGTGGCTAAGTCACGTGAAAGGCCTTTAAAAGGGGAGTTATCCTCTTAAAACTATCTCTAAATATTTACCTGTTAGTTACAGATGAGGCAAATACTGATACTCTTTTTTCCTTCTCTGTAAAAATAAATAAATAAAAAAAATAAACCTGCTGAACAGTCCTAAATATTTCTAGAAAAAATATTATATAATGTGCTACAAACTTAGTAAATAGAGCTGTTCTAAGAGATTACATACATCTGCCTTAATGTTTTGCTCTTTATGAAACAGTGTTTCTCTTTCCCAGGTCAGAAAGTTACTGTCCATGACAAAACAGAAATTAACCTGGTCTCCTTCCGTCGTACAATTTATCTTGCTATTCAGTCAAGGTAAATATAATATTATTTGTATACCTATGAGTGTAATTCTTTTGAAATGGGTGAACTGGAATTCTCTTTCTTTTTAGATTCTTTTTTTAGTGTGCGATTAAAACAGGGAAGTGTTCTTTATGGAGCCTGACCTAATTGTATAAAGCAGACTGTTTTGACAAATGGGTACCCAAATTCTCATTCTAAGTAAATCCTGTTTGTTTCAAAATGTTTGAGTAGTGCACTGGGACTTTTCTGCGAGGACTTCTGTAATCAGATTTTCTGAGTGAACAATGATCTTCAGATTCTCAAGAATTTCTGAAAAAAATGTGTGACGTGCATAAAGTGGAGATGCTGTAGAGTTTCTCCACTTCTGAGAGTAAGGAGTTCTGCAGCATGCTACTCTTCATGCCTGTTGCCATCTGCATTGTTTGGAAAATAAGTATACCGATACCAACCTTGAAGTGTCCWGTATTTGTATTCATCTTGAGAATGAAATCCCCTTGCAGTACGTGGCACAAGTATCAAAACGTGGTGGTATAACTCCTGTGTCGCCTGGGTGAAAGAAATTAATTTGTTGCATGTCACTCAATTCCATTGTTAAAAGTGGGCATGGCCCACAATATTCTGCAGGTCTGAACCTGCATGAAGAGTGAGATAATGTAGTTGTGGTATTGATCATTAGACGTATGAATTAATACCATACTGAGATGTAGGAAAGGATCTTACATTTCTCAAAGTTACTGTTGAATACTTTCTTGCTGTATTTATGTTTGTTCATCTTATACTTGGGTGGRGGGAGGTACTTACTGGTAGCTAAAGGCTTTCAATATGCAACAACGGGAGTGCAAAGAGGAGTGTGTGGAATATACTGGTTTTGGAGCTTATGTACAGTGCTTGCATTTCAGTGTTTTTCAGGATATACAAAATGAGCTCATGTTTGTGTTTTGCTGAGTTTTGTAAGATGATGTAATAGTAATAATGTTTTCAGATTGTCTGCAAATTTAGTGACTTTGGATTAATTTTCAGATATAAACTCATGCAATACAAAAGGTTTTTTGAAAAAACCCACAACAACAAAAAACCCTACAAAACAAAGAGATACTTTTATTTCAAAACAGTTGAAGTTTCAGCACCAACAATCAACATAATTCTGAAATGTTTTTAGCGTTGTGTATATTGCACAGATAATGAGAGGTATTTTTTCTATTCTTGCAGCTTAGACTTTGAAGAATGTGCTCACAAATTGCTGAAGATGGACTTTCCTGAAAGTCAGACTGTAAGCCTTGCTTCTTATTCTTTTTTTGTTATTAACATTATTAAGAAATAGTACTATGGTAGTATCTGGAATCCTTACTCTTGTCCTGGGACCTAGTTTGTATAGCAAGCAGATGAATGAGAGTGATTCCTTACAGCTGTTGTTTCTTAAAATGAGTCTTACAACCTTTAGAGCAAATAGGCTGACAGATACTTCATAAGACATTTGTCTTACGCAATTGCTCCTTTCTGTCAAGCAGTCCAAATGTTTGCTCATAGTCTGTTGGTTGGGTTGTTGAAACACTTATCCTATGACAAAAATACTATAGCATGGCATCATTCTCAGAGCTCTGTCTCTGAAAGAACTCAGAGTTGAAGATCATATTTGCAGGCAGCTGTAGACTTTATCAGTGGGGCTTGAAATTTAGCATAGTGCTAAAAGAATGCGTTGTTTTGCTGCTTTCACAGTCCTCTTTGAATAGTAGTGTATTGAATTAAAGCAGTTGTAAGTATGATTGCTTTGTTGTAATCTTGGAGATCATCAGACAAAATCTGTTTTGTCTTCAGACACTGGTATGTTTTCAAGAAAGGAAACTGTCCTTCAGCTAGTACTTATACTAGATCCTGGTAGAATGTAAATGCCCATCTAATTATAGCTTACAGCTGACTGAAAAGCTGTGTATGTCATCGTGAGAGTTGCACTTGTGGGAGCTGTTAATTTTCTTGTGGCTTTAATTATCACTATTGTGTTTTATTTGAAACAATGTGTGTAGAAGTAACCTTAGTATAATAGTAACTAGTAAGTGGAGATCTGGGCTACAGTTAGGTGTTCTTTGAAAACTTGGTTTAATCTAGTAATCAGAAATTGATTTGCCTATTATTTTTTCAGTTATTGTACTCTTTTGTTACTAAACAATTTACATGGAARGAAACTAAGAATTCAGACGATTGTGTATTTTCTTATCTAATTCTTTAATTCTATGCGTGGAATGCAATACTAAGCATGCATAGGATTATGATTCTGAGTGAAGCATAACCTGAAGAATTCTAAAGAGAGAAAAAATCCTGCTTTCCAGCAAACCAGTTCAGTTATAAAGAACAGAGAGAACAATCTAGAATATATGTGCTAGATCATACAATGGAGATATAACTGTGGAGAAGATCTGCTCAGAAAAAATACATTTAATGGGGGAAGGAAAAAAAAAAAAACAAAACACAAAACCAAAAAACAACCCATTAGTCAGAATCTTAAGTGCATAAAAAAAAGTAGATTTTTTGTTTCACCACTTTATTTGGGTTTTTTTGAGATTTGACTTAATATTTGCTGCTAGGTTATTTTCTTTTGCTTTCTGTGAATCCTTTGCTTGCTGCAAATAAAAATAACCAGATAAACACAGATGAATTTAAGGTGTTACTTTTCATATACTTTATGGGGTGCTAATTTACTGAGTATGAATCTTTTTATATTATATAATACTGTGAAGGGCTTTATTTTTGTCTCAGCTTTGAGAAACTTTTTCCCCTATCAATCACAAATTAAAAATACATGAATGTTACTGTATGCAAAAATAAATGTGCAGACGTGTTTGTTTTTTTCCTGCTGCACTGCAAACACAAAAATTGTTACTCCTAATTTTGTAGGAAAGCTCTCAGAGCAACTCACAGATCTGGTTTTGAGACCTAAGAAAGTATGGGTAAATTGAATATATATGAAACTGTTGGGAATCAATTAAATACGATGCTAACAAATTTAGAGTACAGTAGCTTTGTGACCAGCAGCAGTATAATCTCCAAAATGTTTCCACTGACTTTCATGTCTCTTTAGAGAACAAATGATTGGAGGAGACAAAATATGATATCCCACTAGCTGTCTGGTCAAGTCTCTACACAGTATCACTTCGTTCCCTTAACATCTCATTCCAACAGATTCTTTCCTCTCACTTTGTGCTTTGGAAAATGTGTAAAATTCACTAAGCATCACATTTTTTAATATTACAATTTATAGCATACTTTGAAAACTACTACATTTAGATGAATAAGAATTTATGTATTTGAATATCAATTTGTGGTACTTGGATAATTTATTTTCGTTAGCACACTGCCCTGTTTAAAAAAAGAAGAATCTGAGGTGATGTAGTTATGATTCAGCTATAATTGCTATGAATGAGATGCTTTTAAAATAAATGCAGAAGAGTTATTTTTGGCATTTTTTGTGTGTGTGCAAGTATATCTATCTAAAGAGATAAAAATAAATTAATATCAACCTATGATTCAGTACTAGTTGTAGGAATTACTACAATTCAAGGCTCAAAACTGCTGTAAAACTGCATCTTTTTATCACATGAGGCATTTTTTTGTGCTTATTTCTTTTTTTACTAATAATGATCATTACTTTTCACCTCCCCTTAATCAAAGATGTGAGAGCTTTGACTTGCTGGATGTGTAGACTTACAGCTCATAAGGAGCGTTTAGGGGGGCAAAAAGAAAAACAAATGAGGTTTCCTGATCAATGTGAGAGCAGAAAGAACAACCAGATACAGACAATAATATTATTCAAGGATTTATGGGGCTCAAGTTTGTCCATGTGGATAAAAAACTGAATGCACTCAGCAGGAATTTCTGGTTGAATTAACTGCCAGTTTCTAAACAAGGAAAATCATCTTTTATTCTTTCAAGTGAATATCTTTTGATTAAAGCCTTCAGTGAATTGATTCCCACTGCCTTCATTATCAAAACAAACCACAGGATTTTTTTTTTTTTAGCCATAAAGCACTTTTTTTTTTGGTCTGTTTTACTGAAAGCTTCAGCAACCTGTATTGCAGGATGATGTGTCTATCTATAATTTCTTTGCACCTTATGATTCAAAGCTTTAACCAATCTTGAGAAATTCCTGAAATGTTTGCTGAACTCCTGGGTGAATCTTCAAAGTTTGTTTTTGCTTGTAAGAAAATTGCAATTTAGATCGATTGTAGGCGAGGTGATAATGTCATGGTTGGTTTTTTCTTACAGTGAAGACCCTGTAGGTAAAAGCTCATTCTCTATGCCAGCTCCTACTATGAATGGTGGTTATCATGAGAAGCAGGTACTGGAGTGTTTGAAGTTTCATTTAATACAGTTTCTATTCAGTAAAAATCAGGTGAAACTTAAAATTCTTGTTGCAAAATTTTTGCTCAAATGAAGTCTAATTTTACAGTAACTTTGTGTTTTCCTTCTGGAAGGCTTTACTTAATAAAATCAGCTTTCTTTAATTTTGTCATTAAGACTGTTTTCCACAAGTTTTGAGTAGTGAATTGTCAATTAAATGCAATCTAAAAACTGATAAGWATATTCAAAACCAAAAGACAGACATGAATGACGGTTTTGAGACTAATATAGTCTTAACAMCTTTCTTGCAGGTTAATTGTTCCGGAAATCTTTATGTACAGAGATTTTTGGTGTGATTTAGCAGGGCTGAGTTCAGGAATATATTTAGCAGTGGTTGAATTATCAGATTATTGTGTAAGGTTAACTGCTGTGCAACACAAGTGTTTGTATGCTTAATGCATCTGCCACACAGCCCTGACTCGCAGAAAGAGGATTAAGGTTCAAATGAATCATCTATGGGAATAGAACAACATAATACAGCTCTTCGGCATTGCAGTTTAGTAGCGGGTGCTGAGAGGAATGTCGGCAGGCCTCTCTTTATTTACTAGCCTAAAATTGTTGTGTTCTGACTTGAGATGAAAACATTTTTCATTTTGCCATGAACTGAAATGCTGCTTTTTCAGAAGTGAATGATGCTGTTAAACAGAAACGTCCATCTTGCATTTCCCATCTGATTTACATGCAGTTAGGTTTTAGTCTCCAGCTGTATATTCTTCTTTCTTAAAATACTCACTTATTTCCATCTCTGCATCCTTTATTTCTTCCCACACCCCTTTTTTGGGTGAAAAGTTTGCCTACTACAGTGTCCTATTTTTCTTTCTCTAGAAAACACATTTTTCCACAGTTTTCTTTTCCAGGTTCACAAGCTCAGTTTTCATTTCCAGCTTTCCAGGTTTTTTTTTCCTTGACTCTTTTTCTCATTCATTTATTTTTTGCTCCAGGATTCTGGAAATATAATACCTGCTACTTGTACCTGGACCTTGTCTTTAAACTGTCCTCCTGATTACACTTGATCTGTTTCTCACCCTTTTAAATCCTTTTCTAGATGACTCCAGCATGTTCAATGTTTTCTTCTGTGTCAAAGGGCCCTTCTTTAGTCATTAAAAATTAAATCTTCTAAAATGTATCATTTTCTTCTGTGTTTTATTGATCTTTGATAGATGTAAGCAATGTGCTTTCTTGTTTCACTGTCTTTGTCGTTTTTTTTTTTTTGTAACCTTTTGTGTTTCTTCTGTCTGTATCCTTTTTTGGCATGTCATAGTTACCTTAAATGACCAAAAGTGTTACTCTTCTGTGGTTTTACATTGCCTGTTTAATATAAAAGTCCGGAAGCCATTTCCAATTTTTTTTGTCACAAATTTTCTTCCTGATCCTTTTTCACGCTGTGTCTTCCGTATTACAGATTTTCAGGGTCCCCTTGTGCATGATGTTTTGTAGATCCTCTCTTGTTCTACCACTGTGTTTCTTAAAAAAAAAAAAAAAAAAAAAAAAATCTTGTAACTTTTCTCAGTTCTATTACGAGAACTTTTCCTAAATCTATTACTAAAAGCCTGTTCAAGTTAATTTTGTTTCTGATTTTTTTTTTTTACTATTCCCCCTGTCCCGTCCCGTCCCGTCCCCCCCTTTGTTTCTGACCTCTTTTCTGAATTCTTGTCCAGGTATGAAAACCTTCTAAATTTTACTTCTTTACTATCTCTTGTGCTGACATCCATCCCCACTTGAGGAGTAAGTTCCAAGTGGACTCTTGATAACCTAGCGTGCCTCTGCTTCCTTTATTTCAGATCTGTGAATGTTGGTACTATAACTCAGATATGAAGACAATTGTATGCATCTCCTGTGCGTTGAGACTCTCTTGTTCCCTCATACTCTTCCATGTGGATTCTTAAGCTTTAACAAAGGGGTTTATTGCCTTTTTTTTTTGTTGATTTGACTCACTTTGGTATCTTAGTTCTGTTCTTCYGCATTAGGCGGTGGTATTTAAGTATGTCAAATACTCAGAATTTAATTCTCATCTGTTGGTTTCTTTTTTTTATTTCTTTTTATTTTTTAAGGAAAAAAAGAAATTCAAATAGTTGAAATTCTTCCTTCTCGCAGTAAATTTAATAGGAGGAGGCTTGCTTTTCTTGGTATTATTTAGACTCAACTGAAGCCTACAGATCAGAAGTTGAAAAGCTTTGTTGTAGTCTGTACTAGAGCCTGGGAGAAGCTGTTCTAAACAAGCCTTACAGTTGCTTCTTTGGGCATATGTTCAGTCTTGGCAGAGCACACTATTTCTCTTTTTTAAAAAGTACTGTTATTATCTGTGCTAAAGCTACATTAATCCCATGCATTACCAAAGAAGAAAATTTAAATAAATTAAAACTGTAGTTAAAGGAGTATGGTATTACAAGTTGTTCTGGCTTCTGAACTATGAGGAAAGCAAACAAAAGAGCCCGATTAAAATGTCAGAAATAGACTTTTTACTTTGTTTTCCCTCAATGGATTTTTGTTGCCTCTTTTCTTGGAGGAGTACACTTAAGTTTCTGATATTTTTAGTTGAAAGAAAACAAGTTGAGGATCCTCACAGTAATACAAATCTAGACATTAGTAACAACTACTTAGGAGAGAATTGATCTTTCCTTAGGAAAACATGTATGAGGAATGCAGATTTTTTCTTTTTTTTTTTTTTTTTTTTTTCTGAAAGATGCTAGTGCCTACAGAATACTTAATTTTAAAATGTTCTTAGCATCATTCAAGCTGAGAGCAGAAAGGGAAATGTTTTACCTCGTTGCCTAGTCTTCCTCAAGGGGGGGTCGGGGGTCGGGACAACCAACTGAAAAAACAACCAACCATACATTGTTCTTGCTCTTTGAAAATGTGCCTGAAACAGATTGGCTTTTAGGCTTTTGTTCCTTTTTTTGGTTGTGATGAGAACTAAACTTGTATACAGCAATGCTTGGAACTTTGCTAGAGTAAATTAGAGCCTCTTCTATAAGAGTATCTGCCACTCATCCCAGACAAAAGTAATGGGTCACAGGATATTTATTTTTTTAACTTGAAAAAAGAAAGGTTGTTGTAGGCACAGCCTTCCTGAAAGAATTATGCATGCATTGACACATTTTCGTTTTTACAGGAGGTGTCACACTTRCTCAAAACAGTCCTAGTTGGAGGGGTGGGGGTGTCAGTGTCTCTCTTGTGCTATTTATGAATTGAGTCTTGAAGATAACAGAAGTACATATTTTTGACTTGACATTCAGTGAGAATGTAGTCCAGGAAACTGGTATAGAGTGGTATGGTCTGAAGCTGATAATTATGTTCTGATCGAGTTTATGATTTCTTAGATCATTGGTTTCCTTTGTTATTGTAGGGCATTGCAACTGGTGGGTTTGGCAACTGCACCATGATTAGTTCACAGACTTGCTACTGCCTGTGAAAGATGATCATCCTCAAGTAGATTTCCTGTCTCTTGAAGCAGCACTTTTTGTGGGCCTGAGATGCTGAATCAATCTGAATTGTTGTAATTTATCAATTAAAAAAGAACACTACATAGCAGTAACTCTGACATTGAGGTTAAAAGTATGTTTAATTGGAGTATTGTTAGTGCATAAACTTCCTTTATTTCCCTGCTTCTTTTGTTGTTGTTAATGTCTGGAAGTATAGGTCTGATGACATGGATACATCTAATTTTCTGAACTATATACTATTTTAGCCTGGACTATCATAGCAAGTAGTTCAGATTTTTCCTTAAATTTAACTGTGCTTCTTTTCAAATACATTGCCTTAAATCTACAAGTTCTGTCAAAATCAGAATGATCTTATTCTCAAACTGCTTATCTGAACATCAGCCCAGCTCAAGGCATTAGATATCCTAGTTTCCAGATGTTTTAGTATGATAAATAACAGTAAAATAGGACCTTACTATATATTATATAAAATGTAGTATGTAATGAGTAYGTAGTTTTAAAAAACCCTTAATTCTTTAAAAACATGGATAGCTGAATATTTGTAATATATTTCAAAACTTCTGAAAGCATCTGGCCCTCAGCCTGATTTCCTTAGTGTTGAAAAGGACTCTGTGTGCTTACAGCCGTTTCTTAATCCAAGGTTCAGTAACTCATCCCTTCCTACAGGGCATAGTTTCTTAAACTGTTTGGCTATCTCTTTATGACCTGTATGATCCTGGGAATACTCTTGACAGTCCATCAGTTTACAGGGTGTTTATTTAGTACATAAGATACATAGGTCAGCTTATATGGCTTGTGAATTATATCTTTAAAATGGAAATAATATATTTTGATGCCAGAGATGTGTAGATCACAAGCTGAAAAGCAATCTGAGGCCTGTTCCTCAGGAGTCTTCAAAAGGTGTTGAAAAAAAAAGGAATTATTAGTGTTATCAGGAGCCTTGAGTTTGAGGTGGGTCCGTACTCTCACTAGAAATTTGACTTTGACATTTTTCAAGTCTAAGTGTTGATTTGTATACTTGTTTATATTATGTTACTGTCTGGCCATTTTACACTGATCAAAGTTTTTACATAGTATTATTGACCTGGTTTTCACACATGTAGGAGCCTCAGAAGACTAGAACACCAAAAAAAACCCCCACCAAATCTGCTTCTGAACACTATAGTTAGGATATAAAATTTTGATAGATAAGGTCTTGCTTCTTCAGTGGCTTTAATTTGTGTAACATACAGTGCCATTAACATCAATGTAATCCCTGAAGATACAGAACATCAGGAAATGCACGTATAGGCACAGAATCTGGATATTGAGTTAAAATTTGGAAAGACCCATTAGTGGAGCCAGCTTACCCTCTTTCATTCTCTCCAGTTAATAATGTAGATTACATATTTAAAATTGAAAACAGTTTCTAAATAGTTCGGTAGGTATGAATGAACTAGTTGCTTTGGCTGACCTGAGGTTTCTTCAGTGACATGAAGGATGGAATAAGGATTACTCTTAATAGGCTTGTGGATCACACAAAGGGGCTGAGCTTTGACAGGAGAAATCATCTAAATGTATAGATGGATTATTCAAAATATCACTTGAAATAATTAGTAATTGATTAAAAGAGGTCTTTTAAACCATACCTATATGGGATGACATCCCAGAAACACAACTTAAGTTTTAAAAAGTAACTCTTTAAATACATGATATCTATTAGATAAGGTTATTTTAAACATATGCTCACAACTTTTAATGAGTTTAAATTTTTAAGCTCTTACTGATCTTTTCTACCAGAAAATAATTTTTTTTWAAAAAATCTAAGACTAATTTTCAGCTATTTTGAGTGCTTAAAGCTTAACTGCATTTTTTGGAAAATGTGCTTGTGCTTTATAAATGTGGCAGGTGATATTTATGTTAAAATATTTCCAATAAGCATAAAATAAAGTTTTCTGTAATTGCATATCTTTATGACATTAAAGATACTAATGAGGTAAGAATAACAGTTTCATTATATAATTGGGAAGCTCATTGCCCTTTCTGTGTATGTTGTGGTATATGTTGATGTTTACAAAATGAAGGTATAGAAGACATATAGAATTATGCTATATATGTGTTACTGGTAACACACATATAGGCATTAGCTAGAATTCTGACTAGACCTTGATCTTCCGAACATGTAATGTATGCATTTAACCTAAGGAGATGGAATTGCTCAGATTACCTGAGTGACATCGCTTAAAATTACATTCTGCATGTGTAGCCTTCAGGTGGAAGCAGATACTGTGGGGCTTTAATGTGTTATTTCACCAGACTCTTGTTGTGTGTGTTGCAGGCTTGTAGCAGCATGATTAAAAATTTATCTATCCTTATATCCAGTTAATGATTTCTGTGTAGCATGTTATAGGTCTGATTTGTGCAAGATTTTTGATAACCATATTCAACTTTAAGCATAGATTCCTCTAAACATAAAACAAGCTGAGGTAAAAAATGGTAAATAAAGGGACAATAAAAGTTGAGAAAAACCATTAGCTGACCAAATACAGGACAGACCTGGAGACAGTATAGTAGCTGTCGAAAGCACTGCACGTAGTACTTACCAAGAGGCCACCTGATACTGAAACACCTTCCATGGCTTTGCCAGCCTTGGCTCCAAGTGGTAATTCGACAAATGACGAAGAGAAAGAGGAGAAATGCTGGAAGAAATAGGCACATRTGACGTTACACACATTAAAATATGCAGCAGTAGAGAGAGCTTTAAGGTAGTAAGCAGAAGTAAAACACAGTTCAGCTGAGAGGAAAAAGGAAAAATGTAGCATCTGTAAAAGCAGTGCAAGTGTATAAAATGCAAGGTACTAATTTAACGTAATTCCAATTTCACATTGGTTCAAACCAATTTATGTTCTTTACTAGGTTTGCTTCCAGCAAATCAATTCCTTTAGTTCCTTGTAAGATTGTAGAAACCAAGTGCTGGGATTGATAGTTTTCTATTTTAAGAAGCTACATCAGCTTACAGGGTGGGGATGTCTCATGACTGCTTCAGCTTGTGTATGCGATGGAGGGAACAGAGCGGGCTGGCTGGCAAGGGAGGGGCCGTGGAAATTACATGGCTTCTAGCGAGGGAGGGGGAGAGTAACACCTCCTCTTGGAGGCAGCCTGTGGGGCAGCTCTGAAATTGCAGTCTTAGCTGAACGCAAATGTTAAAGAAATAGCAAAAAATAAGGGAAGAAGAAATGGGGGGAAAAAAAATGTAGTACCTGGAAAAAGGAGCCCATGATCAGAAGGGAGTGAGAAAGCTGAGTTGCTTTAGCTCTTCTGTCTGCAGCAAACGTAGCCTTTGTGTGAAGCTGAGAGAATGCAGAGTGGGCAGGGTGTGCTGCTTGTTTAAAATGGTAAAGCTGGGATAAAAAGTGAGTCCAATTTTTGTCTTTTCCTAGTTTACCCTTTAGCAACTTCAGATGTATCATTATACTTACCATGTTAGGTTGAGCCACGGTCCTTCTAAACCATTATCCTGTTTGGGTAAGAGCTAGTCGGAAATGTTTAGGGAGAACTGTAAGAACAGCAGTGTATTTAGAGAGAGCTTTCTCCTGTCTTAGTGGTTTTGGGAAGTGCCATTTTTTTTCCATGATACAATAATGAATTAAARATCTCTACAAAAGATCATTCACCATCTGTATGGGATGTCAGATATTTTCAAAGCATTTTACTTCATGATTGGATAGCTATGCATACTTTCTTAACTAAGCTGAATAGTCACTTGTTGAGCATTGTGTGAAAACTGTTGAACAACACAGTATATAAATTGCCCGTAAAATTGGGAAACAAATTCATTGCGTTTTTTAAGGCAAGTGATGAACTAAAAAACACAGGCTCTTCCTGCCATAAACATCACCAGAAGTGTTGTCATTAGGAGCGTAGAAATGAGTTAGCTAACTTTTAAAGCTACAAATGAAGCCAGAGTTGCTATGTGAACTTGTCACATCTCTCAAAAAATAATTAAATCATTTTGAAGTTTTGTTAATTTTTAATCTGGAAGACAGTTACTCTAGACCTAACCTCAAGTTGTTTTGATAACACTAGCAAGAATGTCTTTGTGGGCAAATCTATTTTCATGCATGTGATTATTCAAGATACCCTCCTAGAAATCATTGTAATATTTAATTAAAATGTTAAAATATTTAATTACTGTAAACCACTGGGGACACCAATGTTGTAATTGTATTTAAGATGAGGTAGGAAAGTAATTTGTTTTTCAAGTCTTGCTGACTTTATTAGCAGTGGCATCAGCACTTTACCCTTTTTAGTGTTTAAGAACTGATTAACTGCAGCATTACTGTAAAACAGGATAATATAAAAAGTTAATATGCATTTTAATACATCACACTAACACAGTGTGACAGTGTTGAAAGGAATGCCTTTAAGCACGTCTGTAAGGTTGTTTCATACGTTACTGCCTTGATACTTGGAGGGGGTATTTTTTTTCTTGTCCAGCATGGTTGGCTTTTTATTTGTTTTGAGTTTTTGTGATGGGCAAAGTGTTCTGTTTTGGAATATGTGCTTGGAAGAATGGCACAAGTGGGGGAATATGAAATCTGGTATATGTTACAGTAAACTGGTGTAAGATATAAAGAGGACAAAATGCTTGAAATTATCCAGTATTTTTTTAAGCGAGTGTTATTAGTTTAAAGAGAAATTAAAGTAATCATGAAAGATACATGACTGACAGCCGAAAACCTATTTGGGAATGTCATAAAATGGTTTATGCTATGAAGTTGGTCTTATGAGATAATAATAATAATAAAAAAAAGTTAATGGGAAAATCTGCAGTCCTGTTTAAGTGCTGTGTATTTCATGGCTCTTAATTTATATGAAAGTGTTTGCTTCACTTGTCTTAATTAATGTTTCAAAATGTGCCCTAAAGCAGTTCATAGCTGTATTACAATCTGTAATTTACATAGTAGGTCAGAGGAATAAGCTTGTTTTTAAACTCGTGTATACTTACTTGCCTGGATCACTGTTCTCAGCCAGTGAAGGGCTCTGGTCTTAGAGGGGAAGTACAAAGCAGAATCCACCCTTGTGTGTTTTCTTCTAGTTCTTGGTTTGGTGTGTGTGAAAGAGTAGGAGGTGGTGGCCAGAGGGTGATTCGATAATGATCTTGGGGTGATGGTATTAGGGAACAAGGAGAATGAGAGCCAGACAACCTGTATGCCAAAAAGACTGGGTCTGACTGTTCTAGATAGTTTGGTATTAATGGAAGGAGAGCATCTTCTGCAGAACTGCCATAGCTGGTGCTTACATCCATGTCCACCATGGAGAGGGGGAAAAATGGAAGGCAGGCTGTCGGTGATGGGGGATGCACAAAAGTTTTGGGAGGCTAATCTAGCTAGGCTTCCTCTGCTCCTTCCTAGCCAAGGAGAGATGCTGTTCTAGAGGGTGATTCACAAGATGAGCCTAAAACACCTTCTTTAGAAAAGTTCCTCTCAAGAACAGCTTCTTTAGAAAAGCTCCTCTCGCTCTCTTGGTTATAGAGGAAGTCTAGGCAGATCAGCCTCCCAAGGCTGAGTTTAGTCTTTCTGAATGTCACCCTCTGGCCTCTCTGATGAAGCAATTGCAGTGAAGCACTGCCTTCTGCTTGCTTATGGTAAGCAGAGCTTGTGGTGAAAATTATGGCTGAATAATTAAAGATACTAGTATACCAAAATCTACAGATATTTCTGATTTTGGAAATACGCTGCTAAACATGCACATTGTAATTGAGTTTCCAAATGGCTTGTCTGTATGCCATCTTGACATTTGGAAGTTGCAAAGAATCTTCATTTTCTATAAATGCAGGGATTGATGCTATTTAAACAACCAAACCAAAACAAAAACCAAAATCAAACAACAAACAAAACCAAAACCACAAAAAAAGCCCTCAAAACCGTACCTTTTAATCTTATACCTCCTTTTTTGCACCGTGGTAAAGTCTGTTTGTAAATTGACTTTGATGGTTTTTTTGTGAGATGTGTTAACTCATAAACTTTAGCTTAAGCAGAAGAGGAACTTTGAATGGCAAAAGTTCATATTCATGCCCCAGATAATGTCTAAAACATGAGAAATTCAGAAAACTACTGATGTTTGCTGATGAAGTCTTATGTAAATGCTCTTGTTTCAGAGCTCGCATCCATGTAAGGCTTTCTTCAATATTTTGGTACTTAGTAATGATGTGTTTTGCTGCTACAGTGAACTTACCTAGAGAATATTTTTTTTTTTTCTTAAACTAGAAAGAACTCTGCAATATGATACTTGACTGCTGTGCTCAGCAAAGAACATATGAGAAATTCTTTGGTCTACTGGCAGGGGTGAGTTATGTTTTCAGATTTTACACTTCACGGTAGATAATTTAATTGGGTTTATTTTTTTGTGTGTCAAACTTAAATTTTAATGGATAAATAAAACTAATAGTCTTATCATTCTGAAAATGGCTATATTAGTTGATTGCTTGTGTTAGTTGCTTATTACAATCAAAATGTTAATTCAATCATAGTGAATGCAGAATGAGAGAACTTATTTTCTCTTTATATTGTTGCTTTTTTTGCTTCCCTCTTTTTTCATTACGGTAGAACAATAAATCAGTGGCAAAGGAATGGTACTAAAAAGAGGTAAAAGTATTATGAGTTACCAGAAAATATCCTTTTTACAGTGCTGAAGATTAATTTTTGAGACTCCTGTCTTTTACCACTTCGTTCAAAGCTGCTTAGTAGGTTTTACTGAGAGCACAAGACTGAATACTTACTGTCCTGGGATTGTGGGTGGGGTTGTTTGTTTGTTTTTCAGTAAACAGCTAGCTCTTTGTGTAACTAATTGCTAATTTAGTTGCAGTTATTTCTTAGTTATGTTTTCCCTGTCTATGATATTGACGGATCTGACTAGTTAAGATAAAATACTTGTCTTCTCAAGGGAGCAAGTTAAGCTGAAAGGGAGTGGTTTTTTCCATTTGTATGTTTTATCCAGTATTTGAGGAAATGCTGCTGATGATAGTCAGTTACGAAGCACTAACCATATGAATCTACATGTTCAGTAGAATATAAATGTTAGTTTCCATGTTCTTTGGAACGTTTGTGTCCAAAATTTTACCTCTGTGTTCCCTGCTGCCTCTCTGATTTTAAATAGTCATTCAATGATGTTATGGAAGAAGTTACATTTGATGGGATTACATCATGTGAAAATGCTGGGTATATGGAAGTAAAAGAAATTGCTGGATAATTTGCTGTATTTCAAAATTGATAATTACTAATTTGCAATGCAGATGAGCTT
Source organism: Oceanodroma leucorhoa (assembly GCA_030449065.1). Taxonomy (NCBI): domain Eukaryota; kingdom Metazoa; phylum Chordata; class Aves; order Procellariiformes; genus Oceanodroma; species Oceanodroma leucorhoa. The sequence continues at coordinate 15,468,926 of JASVER010000003.1, read as the reverse complement.
CTTGTTCTGACAAACTGCTGAAAGCAATAAAATGTATCCATTTGAAGGTATTTTCTTCTCCAAGTGTTACTTAAAAGGAAAATCTTGCAGTAAATATTGGCACCATTGGGTTACTTACATGTAGGTTATTTGCATGTTTCATAGTTTGTTTAATCTGGTTGTTTAAATTGTACAATGTTGTCTCAGCGTTTCTGCATGTTAAAAAAAGAATATATGGAATCCTTTGAAGCTATTTTCAAAGAACAATATGATACCATTCATCGTTTGGAAACGAACAAACTGAGGAATGTTGCCAAGATGTTTGCTCATCTGCTGTACACTGATTCAATTCCCTGGAGTGTAAGTAAGAAAAGGGTATTGTCCTAGATTTCTTTTTCAATAATTAATCTCCAGTATTAAGACATAATATATAATACATTAGTTTTAGTACTGATTCTACAATTTGGAACTACTTGTATTTGTAGCAAACTGAATTATTTCAAGTATCTTCTCAGTCACTGTTGAACAATTCTGTGTTGCTCCGTCTCCTCTTTCTGCCCCCTGTGCATTGTCATCCTCCCTCCCCCATTCTTAAGTAGTTGATTTAAGCTGTTACTTTGTGGAGCTCAGCTGGAATTGGTTGATTAAAATGCACTTTTTTTAGAAAAAGTGGGCGGAAATCAGTCTTTATTAGTTATTTCAGGAGGACAAAAGTTTTTAAGATAAATAGAAGAATGTATGTTTAAACTTAAGGTATTTTTCTAAGTATTTTTCTAAATATTTTCAGGTCCTTGAATGTATAATACTGAGTGAAGAAACTACCACATCCTCCAGTAGAATTTTTGTCAAAATATTCTTTCAGGAGCTCAGTGAATATATGGGACTTCCTAACCTAAATGCAAGATTAAAAGATGAGTAAGTTGAAAATTTATTTTCAAAACTGTAAATTTAATTAGCTTTTTTAGCTGAAAAAGTACAGATAAGAACTCTGTTTTCAAATTCAATTAAGACTGCAGTTCTGTAGCTGCAGTACTTCAAGAATAAGTTCATGTATAGATTTAGTTAATGCAAAGAGTCCCATTAAGCTGAGTGTGTTACCATCAATTTGGGTTCAAGTATGCGTGACTATTTGCAAGATGTATCTTATATTTTTTTTTCCCCAATGATAGTTCAGCTTGTATAAGAATTTTCCAAGTGCAAGTCTATTTTTATGTATTGTCAGCTCTATAGCTCTGTAATAAATRTTACTTTGGCTTCTTTTTCTGACAAAACTTAAAAAAAAGCACATAAACATTAATTCCACTTTTTCTACGATTAGTTGCTTATCCTTAAGTATAGTATAAATAACACATTCTTTTAAGCATGTATGTGATTTAATGTATTGTGTTCTGGCAATGTTCCTTTCAGTTGCTATTTCCTGCAAGTTGGGATTTCTGTGTATGATGAAGAATTTAGTAGATGCTTTAGCTCATGTAAACTTAAACTTGAAGCTATACTTAAGGCCCTGTTTGGGATTTCAGCATAGGTACCTAGATCTTTGAACTTCTTGGCCAACAAGTGTTATCCTTTGCTATCACAGGCTACTGTGATTTCACAAGTCGCTTCAGGGCTTCACAAAATCAGACTTTCTGTTGTCATAATCTGACAGTATGTATGTAATTCTTCTGTGTGCGAAGAAGCTTATGTTTTCGTAAAAGAGCAAGTTTTTAAATAGCATTTTGATCAGATACATCACAGATGTAAACAATGAAAGTATTGAAAAATGCATGAAGAGAAAACGTTTGCTGTCCTATGGAGATCCATACAGTTTCTCTTTCAGTTTATTAATATCAATGAGAATCAGTGCTAAGCTGGCATGATGTTTAATTTAGATGTTTGTTTTCATCAGAACATTGCAGCCTTTCTTTGAGGGATTGTTGCCTCGGGATAACCCAAGAAACACTCGCTTTGCCATCAATTTCTTCACTTCTATTGGCCTCGGAGGACTAACGTAATCACTTTTCTGATTTGATATTTACTTTCCTTCCCTCCCCTCCCCCCTGCCAAAAAAAAAAAAAAGAAAAAAATTTTTTCTGTTGATTAGGGATGAATTACGGGAGCATCTTAAAAATGCACCAAAGATGATAATGACACAGAAACAAGATGTTGAGTCATCAGATTCCTCTTCATCTTCAGAGACAGATTCTTCCTCAGATTCTGATTCTGACAGCAGCAGTAGCAGCTCAGAGTCTTCCAGCAGCAGTGACTCCTCATCTAGCAGTGCTAACAGCAGTGACTCAGGTACTTAAACAGTAGCTGTAACTATTTACTTCTCTTATATTTACTTCTATACACCTATTTGTTTCTATGTATACTTTTTTTGAGGAAAAACTAGCTATAGACAGTATTAGTTTCTCTGCTTTAAAAACTAGTCAATGTTTTTAAACTTAATTTTAAAATACTAAGTATTGCTCGTGGAAATTTGCTTTAGAATTTAGAAAAACTGAGTCCCATTTTTAGAGACTTAAATATCTGAGGAACATTGATTTGTAGATTACTTTTTTATACAGTTGATACCTGTTGCACAGTACTATCACTTCAGTTTAGCGGAGGACGGCGGGATTAGACTCATTCCCTATTAATATCTCTGTGGGATGCTTACTGGTGAACTGTAGAGACTAATGACTAGAGCTCTTTTTGCTTGGCTTGATGGAGTGAGCTTCGTACTACTTGTGTCCTTCCCTGTAAATATGTGCCTCTTCATGGGTCAGAAACGACATTGTTCAGTTCTAGCTGAATTACTCTCCTTCCGAGTCTCCATTTCTAATTCCTCTTCCTCAGGAAGAGTTTCTGTGATGATATAGTGAAGGTTCTTGTCTGTGGAGAAATCTCCAAGGAAGAATTAGCTTTTGCTGACAACTTAGTATTTTGTAGTTTTATGCATTATAATTAGTGTTTAGCATCTTATACCATCCTGCTGATACAGAACCTTCTATTTGACATGAAGTGTCATAAACATTGCTTAATCTATAAAGTACATGCTAGTATGAGTTAGTGTGTGCAGTCTCCCCCATTGTATATAACGTGAGCAGATGATAACACAGCATGACTTTCTATAGTACAGAAGCTTGCTGAGTCAAAGTTCATTTGACTTATTACATGCCTTTGAAATGAAAATGTTGATGAATAAAATAAAAGCAGTGTGAACTGCTCATGCTTTGGAAATGCATTTTTGTTCTCCATTGCAATCTTACTGTACAAAGTCTGATTTGTGTATCATTGCATTAATAGCATTAATGACGACAAAGCACTAGAGGAGGGCACAGTTAAACAGGGTCAGAGGAGGCATTAGTTCAGCAAAAAGCCAGATGGCTCCTGCATAGACAGCTGCAGCTCTGCTGAGCTGCTTGATAGGAACCAGAGAGGTAAGTCCTTAGTGACAAACCAACTGAGTCTGCAGTCTGCTAGTATGAACACTTTATTTTTGTAAGTTTAGGACCTTCCCTTTTATTACTTGTCCATTCTCCATTCAGGAACACATTCATTAAAACTTGCATTTTGATATCTTTGCAGCCTAGTTTCACTTTTGGGTTTTTTTTCTGATTCTTGTGTACTTAAATACAGTGGTCAGAACACTAATTGGAGCTAACTATATTCTTTAATGGTAAACTTGGTTGAGATCCATTACTGGTTATAACTCCAAGTCTTCCTGTGTTTGCAGCTTTTTAATTCTTTAAAATAACTTGGTAGAGTTGAAACACGTTTTTCAGAGGAATGTGCTACAGTATTTCAGTGTTTTAACAGTGCAATATATAAGGGAAAATAGAAAAACTGCTGATGAGAAATTGAGCATGGAGCTACATTAGAGGTTACTGTCTTACTGGCAGTTAATGTGGGGAACTTCACCAGCTAGTTCAGCACTGCTCTGGAGAGGTCAAAACCAGCAGAGGACAAAACTTGTCTGTTACCAAAGCAGCTTTTTTCTTTGTATTTACTTTCTCAGGTCTTTTTCTGCACTCTGGTGAATGTAAAACAATATGGAAAATACTGTTCAAAAAACTTAATGTGTTAAAATCTATCTGAAGTGATCCATCATCACATTTTATCAGAATGCCAGGAAGCCTTAGTTCAGACATGAGACTAGCCAGCTGCTGTAGAACTCACATATTTGATGTACTATTAAAACAGTTTATGGCTGTGGTGTTTTCAGAAAGTGATTAGAAACAGCTGATATGATACTATAGTTCATACAATAAGGTGAATTAATGGTTGTTCTAAATGGCTGTAACTTCAGTGTTTACTGATAAATACTGTTGAGTGAAATCTAGAGGTTCCTTATAAAGAGCAGACAGGAAGAGTAAGGCCTCTTCCACTGAGATGAGCACTACTGTGTATTTAGAAATATGCAAGTTTTAATCTTAAACTGTTGACAAAGCTGTCACTATTTCTCCTGAAAATGAGCCAGAGGGCCATCTTTATGTTGCTGCGGTACCACTATCTCAAGCCATTACAGTATGCCTCTGTTTCCTTATAGGATAGTGTTGGAGATTTTTCCCCATCTGCTGTTTTTAATCTCCGTTGACTGATAAGCTTTTCCAGGAAGTAATTGGAAAAGTAAATGATTTTAAGAGACTGGATGGTCTGGGAAAGGTGATATTTCTAAAAAAAAAAAAAATAATATTTGTGGGAGTGCTTTGATACATGACGTTACAGCCAATGCCTGGTCCTTTTGTATCAAGTCAACAAGAGGATGATAATGAATAGAGATTCTCAAAAGTCAGGCATCACTTGCAGATAGCTAAGGGATAAAAGCCCTGCTGATGGATACTCGTGAGTGGCAGCCACATCTGTACAAATTTGAGTTGTTCCTTCTTAAGTAATTAACTGGGGGGGAGGAGGGAAAGGAAGGTGGTTGGAGTTTCGTCAGTGCATAGAGTTTCAAATCTTTTCGAATATGAAAGCGTGTCTTACATAACCAAAAAATTATTGGATCAGCAGGTTTGCAGACCTTATATCAGACTCTCATTTAGTGACTTGCTCTATTTTAACACTGATATGACTGCTTAGTAATGTTTTGCATTCAAGCGCAGGTTTGGGGTTTTTTGTAAGTTGAGGAAGGAATTTCTTTTTGGTCTGAGCTGCATCATGTTCTCGATACCTGTATAGGCATTGTAAATGGGATGAAATGCAGAAAGCTATTCCCTAACTTCTTATTTGTATGCTCTTAAGGTTTTGGGGTGATGCGTTTTGACCTTGCTTTTTGTTAACGTGGGGTTCTTGTGTGAATAACAGTGGAGTTACTGAGAAATACTGAAGCTTAGAGGAAAAATGGAGAGTAGTCTTGGGCTTGATAGTCAGTTCACACTTTTATGGAGAATTTCTCTTTATGTAAAATAAAAAGCCTGTAATGCAGACAAACATTTAAAAATAATCAGTACCTGCTCGATTAACGAATGGGTGAATTTTCCTCCACTGCATGAGACGGGCCGGGGGGGGGAAATAAAATCAAAGCTCATTATTTTGAAACCTTTGTCCAGATACATACCCACAAAAGTTTTCTGACAAAAAATACCTCTGTAGAACTTTCTATGTAGCTTAACAAGTTAAGCGTAATAAATTAAAAAGCAACCTTATTCCCATAATTTATTATAATTTCAGATGTTCCTAAAGCCAAAAGAAAGAGAATGCAAAAGAAAAATAGAGAATCTGATAAAGTTTCCAGGAAAAAACAAGAAAGGAAAACAAAATCACTTGAAAAGAAAATGGGAAGGAGGCAGCAAGAGGAAAGAAGTGATGCTGAGAGCAAATCGGAAAGAAATCACCGAAATTTGCGAGAATCCCACAAGAGAGATGACATATCAAAATATCATCACAGAGATGAGTCCAATGGCAGAGATGGTTACCATAGTGGAAAGGACAAGAACCACGAAAGAAGTAAGGATCTAGAAAATAAACACARTAATTCAAAACCGAAGAAAGCACAAAGAAGAGCTTCTTTGTCTGATGATGAAAATTACAGACACTGGAGTAAAGATAATGGACATCGCAGTAGAAGAAGAGAAAGATCAAAATCCGGAGAGAGAGCCCATAATAATTCAAGTCCGAGAGAGGAGGAACAGGAAGACCGATACAGAAATGATTCAGAGAAGCACCGAGAGAAGTACAACCGTTATTCTGACCAGTACAGAGAATCCAGAAAGAATGAGGACAGGCGAAGGGAGAATTCCCCACACAGACGAAAATAATAGTTAACCAGAATTTGAAGTAAATGTGCATTTCTGAGCTGTTAAAACTGTATTTTAAAATCTATTGCTGAACTTTCTTTTAAAAAAAAAAAAAATTTTGTACACAGTGATAGTTTGCATTTGTAAATTTTATCAGACTTTTTCAAATTTTCAGTACCACTTTTTTATAACTATTGCATTGAGTCTTTCTGTTAAATTCTTCCTTTGGAAAGACAAAACTGTTTATTTTGTGAATAAAGCCATTAAGATCTCAGTGAAATGGGTGGTTTTGTCACTTAGTTTCAAGTGTTTGTATTTGTAACTTTATAGTATATAAAACATTGGGTTTTAACTTTGCTTGTTAATTGAAATTTAGGGTGATAAATGTAAAAATTTCAGATTACAATGTGAATGTTACATAAGAAGGCTTTATAAAAAAATTTCAAACATCAGCACGAGCGCTTCAGGCGTTCTATAGCTGTATATTTTTTCAACTTTGCAAACATGAAAGCAAGTTTAACCAAAATTTTCAGGAAATACTTCAGTTGATTTTTTTTTTCTTCAAGAGTTAAAATTCGGAAGAGCAATATTGCTGTTTTAAATGTCACATTTGAAAGTGTGTCAACTTGTTCTGTTACTTTTCACAATGTTTTTTAATATTGTAACATCCTGAGCTAGTTACACTTGTGATCTTAGGGGAAAAAAAGTTGGCGTGGTTTTTCCTTTTTTCAGCTATGAATTTGATTTTAAAGTCATAGACTTCAACTCTAGCCCTACAAATGAAGTGTTTAAGGAACATCTTTCCCAGTATATAAAAAAAATAAGAGACGAGAATAAGAGGTGTTTCAAATCTTTTTGGATGTTTTGAACTACGTGGCTTGAAGTACTCAAGTTTATTGGAAGCAAAGTTTACCAAAAGAAAAAAAAATCAGTTGCTGCAGCAGTTTATATTATAAATTGTTCTACCTGGAGTTATCTGAAGCAACTAGCTTAACATTCATTGTATGAGTAATGAATCAAAATCATCTGGTTAAGACTCTAAATCTCACTAGTAACTAAGGAAAACTTTGAAAGTCTTTGGGCATGAAATAGGAAATAGTGTGAACATGGTCAGTAGGAAAGGCAGTGGTGATAGTTGTATATTACGCAAATGTTGATGCTGTGAGACTACACTTTTTTTTTTACTTTGTGAAATGAACGCAGTTACTGGGCATATGAGAACTTACACAGTTCATGTGTAAATCATATTTCATCTTGTATAAAGCATAGAAAATACATTTGAGCTGTTTTATAACAGAAAAAATAGAACAATTCCTAAGGAAATAGATCATTTTTGCCTAAATCTTGTCACAACATTTTTCTAAGAAAAATGTCACATTTTAAAAATTTTTTTCTGTATTTAACAGAATTTATTTCTGCAAGCTTTCGTGTAGTAATACATTTTCAGTTAAAAACATTTGCATGGAAAATAAATTCATATTGCAGAGAAAAAATTAGGTTTCTATCTTGTTACACCACACAGCTAAAAATGCTTTAGTAGCATCATGAGGTATATGTTGTTTAAACTGCGGTGKTTTTTTGTCCAATGCACTTCTCACTTTCAAAATGATTTGTGCATTTTGACAGTATGTGTTAATTCCAGGAAAACTGAATTTAAAAGAATGCTTTCTAAAAAGGATTCTGCTGATAATTGTTATGCTTCTTTGATAGCTCTCTACAAACATTATTGAAAAATGATCTGTACTTCATAATGGTTTAATTGTACAAACGTACTTAATTTATCTAGAGTAATACTCCCCTTACTATGTTATGGGTCTAATAGAATAAATTTTATTAACCCATAACTTTTGAGATACTATGTTCAAGTTAAAAAGCTTGTTAATTACATCTTTAATAAATGGAAATATATTAAAACAATAAATGTGAAAACATAAAACATTTCTTAAAAAAATAAAGCATTTGATCTCAGACATGCCGCTCAGGAAATGCCAGCTTAAACATCTCCAATTTTTTGTGTTATTTTTTACTAACTGATAAAAATATTGTTCTCTTTAATGGTGAAAAAAGGGAGAAGGTGAGATTAGGACCTGAGCTGGGGTCTTAGCTGCATTTACAGTTTCTTGGTGGGTTTGGTTTTTTTAATTTCCAGAAATATTAATAGCTATTTAATAGAATGACCTATTAAAAGTAGCTGTTATTTTTACCGCTCCTCCTATGAGCAGGTTAATGTTGGCTAAAAGCAGTAAGACAGCGAGCGGCAGCTGGGGTGTGTGCATGGGACCAGGTGTGTGCTCTGAAGAGTGGCTGCGTTGGGGCACACCAGGAGYGGCTCCAGCCCAGAGCCAGTACTGGCAGTGGTCAGGAATACCGAGCGCGTTCCCGGTTTTTAGCAGACTGTTGCTTGGGGACTTCCTGAGCCAGAGACACTATGTGCATCTCTGAATAGGGCCTCGCCCATGGAGTGGCCTAATTCTTTAACTCATTTTGAGGGGATTCTGCAGCATCCTGTGCCAGGAGTTCCAGTATTTTACTGTACAGTATGTGTAAAATTATGTTTCTTTTATAGCTTCTGCCTGATCGCTTTCATTTGCTGCTTTCTGATGCATTTTCTGAATAACGGTGTGTAGCTGTTTCCGGCTTGCCATCTTGTGTGTGATTTTATAGACCTAAACCTGTATATTCTTTGCCATTTCTTTTCCGGAAGTTAAAATTCACCTGTAATCTTCCCTTGTGTGGGACTGTTCTATAGCCCTGATCAGTCCTCCTGCCCTTTATTTATTTATTTATTTTACTATATTCTTTATAAGGGAAAAGAAATCAAAAAACGCTCATTTTGAATACTACATAGTATTCCAGGAGTTGCACAGTGACATAAGGGTTTTGGGGGTTGGTTTGTTTTCAGTCCATCCTCTCCATTGCTGTATGTAGGGCTGAGTGATCCACAGTGATCCTGGGCTTCCCTTCCTCAGCAGTAACAGCTAATTGTAGACCATGCACAGTAATGAAGTGACTCATGCATCTAGTCTATAATTAATACTGGAGCTCTAGGTTGTGTTTTGAATAGCAGTTTTGACTGAAAGACTTGAAGAAGTGGAGGTTCTATGACATTCTTYGCTATTGTGCTCAGTTGTTAATCATTGTTACTTAAAAGCATGACTGAAACAGCCTAGCCTTAGCTTTCTGCAGTTGGGTCTGGTTTGACTTTGTTGAATAGACCTCTGCTATCAGAAGTCACCTGATGTAGGTACCTCCGGGCCGTGTTCAGGTAATGGCTTGGCTGCCTCTCAGGTAAAAGAAATAGTAAGCTGCTTTGGTCTTGCTAAACTGTAAGTTTCAATCACAAGTGCTCCTGATTTAGAAGAGTGAAAATGTTACTGTCTGAGAAATGTGCTGTTTATTGGCCCTATAACTAGCAACTTACACCATTGGACTTAAAAGTGTGTTATGAGAGTGGGTGTTCATAGCAGTGCGGCGTTGGGCGTCTGGGCCTTGGTCTTCGCGGTGTGTTTGAGCATAGAACTGTTGTCATCTTCTTGGGTTGGCTCCCATAGTCCCTCGTGCTGGTCGGCGTTCAGTCGGCAGGGCTGTAGGAGCTAACTGCCTTGGCCTGTCAGGGGGAAGCGCTGCTGGAGGAAACTTCCAAACTYGGCTGGGTCTGAGCTGGTACGAACCAAAAAGATGTTTGGGAGGGAACTTGTGACGACCTGTTCTGTTCTTGTATGCTTAAAATGTACCYTTCGAAAGTGGTTGTAATACCCAAGTCCATAGGTACAGTAAGAGAGACTGCGTCCCTTTTGCTAGGACTCCCTGGCCGAGTTTGTTTCCTCACAGTGGTGGCAGTAGGTGTTGTCCAGAGGAGCTGCTGACTCACCCAGTGAATTCACCATCCGTGTAGGAATAAATCTTGACTGAAGTGTTTGTGGTATTTGTAAGAATCGTAATTCTGTTCTCTAACTATAATTTTATTTGGAGCAACGTCTGTGAAGCTTCATTATTCATATACTCCAGTCTAAAGAATGTTTTTTTGGGGAAAAAGAGACTAGCACTGTTTAGGCCATCTTGTTATATAAATCATCAAAATATGGCCTCATAGTATGAGAGCAGTTAGATACATTTCAGGACAAAACTATTCACTCTCTTTGTTAAAAATACCTTTAAATTGTCATTAACGGGTCATGATTTCTAAAGCAGTTTTACCTGTTATTTAAGCAGTATTGCAGTTTTCAAATTCTAGATAGTTCATCTCTGCAGTTCTGCATGGGAATGGAAACCTGACTACAAAGATATTTTTCTGTTTGCATTGTTCATGTTAAATGAATTTTACAAACAGGTCATGTACATACTGAAAATTAAATTCAATTTTGAAAATTACTAGTAGTACTAATTAGATTTAGATGGTATATTATTATAACCTAGGAGTATGCTGTTCTTTAATTTAATTAAGGCTCCAGTAACATAACTCTTCTTAACTTTTGAATGCAGACTATACTCTAAAATAGCTGTAGCACATGTCAGCCACCAAAAAATGCATGAGCTAGGGTGGACTCTTCAAGCTCCAGTAGAATTTAAGTGCCTCCCTGTCATTAAATTTGTACAGTTTTATGAATAGAAAAGACGACACTAGCTCATCTTCATTCACCATTCTTAAACTACTTTGAATTATCTTCCACTGTTGAGGAAATGTGCCTAACCATAAGGCTAATTTTCTTGGAGAATCTAAAAATGCAAGAGTCTATTGTTACGCTAGCAGAGAGAATTGATTCCAGTTTCTCTAATAACATTCGGAGAGCAAGGAAACTTGTCTTGCAATTTATTTTCAATTAGATAAGTTAGTACTTTTTAAAAAGCTTTTTTAGTAGTCAAAATATTTTTTTAAGGAATTGTGAAGTCAAAATGCAGAATAAAGGATATTCTAATTAAAACTCTACATAAAACATGCGTTACTAGGTTAAAAGCGGCATGAGCAAAATATTACTTTATATGCTGGAAAAACCTGAGGTCACTTCAGAGATGTTCTGCTTTTTATATGTTTTCCTCAAGCAAGTCTGTAATTTGGCTGAGACTGGAGTCAGGGATTTTCTTTTCTTGTCTACTCATGACTATCATCAAGCATTTTCTTTTAACTTCAAAAAAAAAAAAAAAAGGAGGAGGGGTGCAACTTAAAATCTTAGTGTTGTTGGGAAGACGATTTGTTAACCCATAAAACAGACAAGTCCATTAAGAAAATGAACTCACATTTTGACTCCGTTTAAGCTGTGTCCGGTTTGAGTTACCTTTTTCATTATTTTGTAAAATAAAGTGGGGAACAAAAATTTTCCTGAGGGAGAAAATAAGCTGCAACATTTCCTAAAAGAAGGGGGTGGGGAAAAGAGCAAGGGCGTGGAAGAGGATGCAAAGCTCCAAGAAACAAGAGAATTTGTCTTCAGTGACAGGGTGTTCATGGCAGGTAAGGAAGTGAGGTCAAAGCTGCTCTGACGCAGGCATGTAGGTGAAATGCTAATTGGTTTTAGCTTGTTGACTGGTATTGCTCCTTAATTACCTGAAATGTGCGTTCTTCCTTTAAAATTGCTGGGCCCCTGGCTTCTTTTCAGTTGCTTACCTATTGCTTTTGGGGGTACTTCAGGCCTCAGTCACAGCTGTGAAATCTCTTGTGCTATTTCAGATTCTGGGCTTTTTGTATCATAAAAAGCTGTATAAAAATGCCTTTGTCACTAACTTACCTAAAATTTGGTTTAACTTGAAGAAGATTATTTTCAAGTCCCCATGGATAAGCCCACTCCATCTCATAAAGACTGGAAATTTTCAGCATCCTTTTTTGCTCTGGAGTAATATTTAAGCTAATTGGAGAGATGCCTGTTGATCTAAAAGGGAGAAGAATAAAATCTTTTGTCTGGTTGGTTACAAATGCTGCTCCTGTATTGACTGTATTTGCGTTACTCAGTATTCTTACCCTTCTTAGGCTTTTCCTCATTTTCTTCTGCTCTAGTTATAGTTTTTCCATTTTTTTTCCTAGCACTTCTGAACTTTGTTCTTTTATCACATGCAGCGTTAGCCACTTAGAATAATGCCAAAAATACACATAAAAAATTTATATCACTTGCATAATGCATCAAAAAATGATCTTTAAAGGATAACTTGGCTAAAGGAACACTGTGTGCACACACATACCATAAAGAACAAGCGTGCAGCATGCTTCTTGCCTTCTCCTCCTTACCTTGGAATAGTGAGTTACAGGACAATTACAAACTTGATGAGATTGATCAGTCTTATATTTGCAAATGTTTTGTTCTGATTGCCTTTATTTTCCACCACCCTTGCTAGGAAGAAGCATTGATGGAGTTTTACAGGTTACTGAATTTAGATAAAGAGGCAGTTGAAGAGTCTCGTGAATGCCAATATTCCCTCAGAGGAGCTGTGGTGGTACTAGTAACAGCAGAAAAAGTAGAGAGGAGTCAACATACAGCGTAGGGTTGGATCCCATAGGCTTCTGCGTGCCTGTGGGGAGTACTAAGAGTTGGTATCTTCTTACCGGCAGACTATGTAATCAACCTGAGTCCTTCGGCTGTAAAGGCTCATGCAGAAGCTCATGGAGAGGTGTCTGCTGCTCAGCCAGTTTACCCATCCGCTATAGCTGGGCAAGGCTCTTAGGAGGAAGGTGCATCTGATAGTCCCCTCCCTGTCATCCCTCACCATGCAAGTTCAGAGCTGCGCATGTTATGTTGATGTCCATTTTGGTGATCATGGCTCCAGTTTCAAGCAAGGTAAATGGTAGGTCTGGGCAGCTGTCCATACGCACAGGGGGGGTTCCCAATGGCTGGCTTGAGCCCTGTGAGGCTAACCTACCGTGGCTGCTTTACGGGTCATAGGYGAAGAAAACCTCTGCAGCATACAATGAACTGAAAGAGCCTCTCTTGGCTGTAAAGAGAGTCCAGAGGGAATAGCTTCATTACACCAAGGGTAGCTTTTGCAAATAGTTTCCTCCATCTTCTTCCTGGTTCTCAGTGATAGGTGGATGTCTCATGTGAAATTGTGAAGTATCCCAATTTTTCACTTGGTAATGAGGAGAAGTGCCCGAATAGTCAAAGAACTTGAAAATTCCCCTGGAAAAATAATGTGGGCCAGTGGTGCTGAAGGGAGAAAGATTACACCAATTCACAACTGGTCCCAGTGGGGTGGCTGGCGGCAGTCCTTTATTTTGCTGTTTCAGTCCTAGTGAGAATGCCATCCTCCCTCTCTCACCATCACCCCGTACTGCTGGGCATGTTAAACACGCGTCTTCAAGGGAATGCACAACAGATCTCTCGCAAACTGTCCTCCCCTCCCGTCTCCCATCTGTCCCTCAAAAAGGAAGAGATGGTCACCTTGGTCACCTCTTTCTGTTCCCTTTTAAAAATGASATCTTATGCCCCAAACCTGGTGTGCCCCAAATCCGCAGGCTTAAGTAGTCGATAGGGTTTCATGTGGCCTTCTCTGGGCCAACTCTGTCTGTTAACCTGTGTTAACAGACTTCAGTGTCAGGGGACTTTAATGGTGGATGGAAAGTTGCGTTAATTTAGGGGTTGAAATAGCCATTGAAAAGTTGATATATTAGATGATATAATGCTACGGGTGCAGACAGCCTTTGTGGCTTCCTATGAGGAAGGAATACTTAAGTGATGACTACCTGGAATGGGACACATGCTTCTAATGAATATGCTTCCTTTGTTCAGGCCTTGAGATTGGATGTCTGGTCCGTAGGCTCTAATTCTTTGATTAGATTCACGGGGCCCCCTTCTTGTGCTACACGCTTTGTTATGAGTCACCAGAGGTGGAACACAAAAGTGCTTAAGAAAAAAATTGAAGCCAAGTGACTTCCTTGATCCATGATTGAAATGAGAAACTGAAAATACACATTTTTTTGGGGAAAAAAAAAATGTCCCTTTGCAGCTCTGTTCTTTCCTGTTCTCTCTTTGCACAGAAAAAAMCCCTTGTTATACCTCTCTGTAGAAGAGAGATGGTGCATCAGCCTGTTTTGATCACCGTACCTGTTTGAAATGGGAATTCTTTGAGATGTCATCCACAAGTGCTTCACAGCCCATCAGTTCCTTCACTCTTGGTGAGTATATTTATGTGATTATGGCTTTGAGGAGAAACTGTAAGGATGGGTTTGTTACTATGCCCATGGCAGGGAAGGACACAGCCTCCCTGCTCCTTGTGGAACCTCAGCCTAAATTCATCCCTATGCGCACGGAGTTGGTTTGTTTGTTTCATTTTGCAAATTAGTTCTTTCCTCCCGTTTCATTTTTAGCGCTCTATTTACAGAGATGCAGACRTATTGGAAAAGTGTATTTCAGTTTTCCACACATATATAAACACACACTTGGCATACAAAGTCTTCTATTTTCGTTCTCTTTGTACATAAGAGCTAAAGATCAGTTGTATGTGTGAATTAATATAGTTCGTTGGAATAAATTTCAGCTATTTATAAGCTGTGTGATGAACTTTATCGCTGTACTATCTGAATAGCTCCCAAACATTCTTTTTCATCTATACCCTGTTAAACAGTACAAAATATTCGTATCTTGATGTTGTGAAATCTGGCTGAARAAAAAAAATGTACATGGTACATGAACTGAGGTTCTGCAGTGGTATATGGTGTAATACAATGCCACGAAAGTGGAAAAAGTGTGTATTTTTTTTATAGTGCCTAATGACAGGCACTTCAAAAGGTAGGATTACAGATACCAGCATTGTTAGCTTATATTTTGGTGTCATGTTCTGATGTTTTATATACATGGCATTATACTTTCCAGGAGTAATTGAAGTTGAAGCTTACCTAGAGCAGTATGGGTGCCAAGATGAGGCTCTGCCTCAGTGTGCCAGGGGAAGATGGGTGGCGCGTCCTGTGGTCTGCGTGGCTGTGGTTACCAATGTGGTAAGGAGCAACCACGGGGTTTCTACCCAAGACTTGAGGTCTACCTCATTTTGGGTGCATATATAATCAAAACCTGTCTTTGTTTCACAGTATTTATAGGAAGGCTTTATTTCCATAATTGCAGTTTCACTGTAGTTTGTAAAGAAAATATAGCGTGAAGACCAATTGTTTGAATGATCTGTATAACATACTCCAGTTGAGGGACAGTGAGTTTCATGGCAGTTGTCATCAGTCTGTGAAATTCTCATTTTGAATGACAGGTTTAATTTGTACTTTAACCTTAGTGTTGGCTTTAACTCCGTCTTCTTCCTTCCTAATAACTCCAGTGTCTCCTTTTCCTGTGAAGACCATTATAATCTCTTCTTATAAAAAGAAATTAAAGGAGGGGTGGGACACCCCATATCTCCAGAAGGCCCCTTTTATTTTCTTAATAAGCTTTCTGCTTCACCTGATCGTTCTGAATTACATGTGAAATATTTAGTTCCTTATCAGTCAGTGTTTCAGAAGAAGATGCCACAAATCTTGCAGACTATTATTATGGAATCGTCTACAACATTAAAAGAAAAAAGCTGTAATCTGTTTTAAATGTGGTGTTCTCATTTTCATTGAATGTCTCTCCTGTTATGCGATAGGGTAAGAAGTGCTCATTTTCTCTTCCATATAATATTCATTATTGCCAATGTCCAGGGCTAAGTGCTTTTCTGCTCATCTTTTCTGTAAATGCTGCTTCAGAGTTTCACTTCAGAAGGAAAGCCTTCACAGCCTATAATAATTTTTATTCCCTCTCCTTTCTCTCCCGCTCTGTCTTCTGTGATTCTACACTGTACTCTGGGGCCATCAAATGCAGCATCCCAGTTGATGGGACTAATTTTCAAAATGATATTGTATTTTCTGTATTTTTTTGCTTTTCCTTATGCTTTGGAACAGTCTGTATGTTTGCTTTTTGACAGGTACTGAATGTTGATCAGGGAGACTGAGCTGTCCACAGTGATGCTCTGGTCTGTCTTCTGCCATCGGTACACCAAACTTGTATGAATAATTCACAAGGTTTCCTATAATGTCCATTACCATGTCCTTGTCAACAATGACTTTCAGCTGTCATTGTGTTGTCCTTTCAACTAATTCAAGTTCTTTATTTTCCTATCACTTTTGTTCCAAGTAAGCTGAATGATAGCTAGCAGTACTACACAATGTTAGAACATGGTTTTGGGACTGTGTCACTGTTAATCTGTTGCCATCAGAACACCGACCATGTCTTTGTATGCTTTATATTCTAGCACCATGTTTCAAATCCCTGATCTCTTTCTTCACAACTGGTTGGTTTCTTTAATAGTGTCTTGTGCAGGACTTGTTAAAGACCTGTTTTTTGAAAGTCCAGATGAACGAGATTGTTCCACATAGCTTCCCTCCTCTATCTTTTGGTGGTTCCTATAATTTTAATTACATTTAACTTAATACTTTTAATTTTTACTGAATATTTATCACCTAACTAAAAATGAGGTCAATAATTCCCCTAAAGACCTTTGATACAATTTATACAACTGACAAATTAAACGATTAAGGGATTGAAGAAAAGATGAAAATCTTTCCAAGGGGATAATTCAAGGACTTTACGTTCAAATACATTTAAAAASGTATTTAAAGGGAAAGTTATTTGAATGAATAAGATAAAGAGACTGGGTGTGAAAAATCCTCTCCCTTGTTGTGGCTCCAGGTGGTTGAGCAGCTTCGTTTGAAACTACTTCAGGAACAGAGTAATTTGCTTAGAGTTTAATTTGTTTTGTGCCAAGGACCAAAAAAAGCAGTGAAATAAAACATTTTATGTATTGAAAACCATCTTAATCCCTTGAACTGCTTAGTTCAATCACAAGTTGACATTACAGAGCTGGTGCCAAAAGCAGGAGGAAGTGTGAACACAGCATTAGTCTGTCTGGATTTATTAATCCACTGTCAGGCCATGTGTTACCCCAGACGCAGGGATAGAATAGAATCATGAAATCATTAAGGTTGGAAAAGACCTGTCAGATCATCAAGTCCAACCATCAACCCAACACAGCAGCAACCTGGCACGCAGCGCAGGGAGAATGTCACATGCAAAAAGGCTTGAGTGCAAGGTGAGGACAGCACTGCCACATCTCCTCTGCTTGCTCTCTGCCTTCCTTTGCTGTTAAGTGCTCGACCGGGCCCTTCCCGGTGCCCTCCAGCCAGCTGAGCCGATGGCAGGACGAGGGAAGCAGGCTGCTGGGAGGGAGGGCAGCGTCCCAGAAAGGGCCTGGTGCTGGAGCCCAGCACTGCTCCGTGGCACTGGGTCCTCCTCGGGTCCTATCTGATGCAGCCCTGAGGAGAGCATGGGGAACCCCCGGGGTGACTGATACAAGCTCATACAGGAGCAGGAAGCAATCTCCTGGGCTATGAACTCCCTTACTGTAGACAACATTGCATACAACGTGCTCCATTTAGGTGACACACACGCTCTTCAGGCACACAGTCCGTGCTGGAGAAGCTCAGAGCTGGACAGCCAGGGCTGGCTGCATCTTCCCAGTCTGTTCTCCAGACTCCTCGCTCTCTTCTCCATACAGAGTTGTAAGCAAGTTCTCTTATCCTGCTCTATATTATTTCTAGGTCCTAATCTTAATGATTGGTCTTAAAGAGGGTTGTAGCTTACAACATGAAACAGCAAAATACTGCATACTTAACTTTCAGATGTCATTGGTGTATTCGGGGTAGAAACCAGGAAACAAATGTTCATAATGCCGAGAGATAGGTATCCACCCCCACCCCCCAAAATACAGCCTGATTTCAAGAGGAGAGGGGAGGAGATCCCCCAGTTGATACCAGTTTTACTTGTAGAAGTAGATGGGGCAGAGAAAAAATGATTGAAATATTTTTTGTCATAGCAACATTCTGTAGGGGTGGTGGGGATTTTTTGTTAAAGACCTGTATTATTCCATCAGAAGGGACCCCCCTGGTGCAAGGTTCACACAGAAACTCCACTTGCTTTGACCAGCTGAGAGCGAGGTACGACTCCGACCTGTGGCCAGAGGGGCCGATGCCGCCCGCCAGCCCGTGCAACGAGGACTGCCGACAGGCAGCGGCCAAGCTGCAGCTGCAAAGAGCTCTTGAGAAAATAATTTTTTTCCTTACCCACCTAGTATTCCTCATGCTACTGCGAAGAAAGAACGAATGCAGGATCTTAGGGGGAGCCCATCTCCCCACTGCATTTGCTCTCGTGAAGATTTTAAGCTCCAAAGGGAATTGGTGGAGGTTGTACAGTTTTGAGGGACGATGGCTGGCAGTAGAGACAGTTGTGTCATACATCATTTCCTTTGCTGAGATACAACAGCCTGTCTGCGCCATGCAGTTGCCAGACTGTCACATATTTTCAAAAGAGACGATTTCCTGTGCCTACTGGGAAAAGAAATATGAAAAGTTGTCCCTAATGAGCTAAAAATTGTGAGAGCTAGGGACTTCGTGTAGGTGTAGATCTGAGCAGAGCATCAGTTTGTCTTCCTCTCAGTCTGATCCTAGAATTAATTCATTTGTTTCTATGGCTGTTTCCGACAGGGATTTCTTGTTATAAGAAAATKAGACTACCCAGTGTCTGGCTTGATTCTTTCCTATTTGCCCATGTGCAAATGTAAAAAAAAAAAAAAAAATCCTACTGTTTTAATATATCTGGATTGTTTAGTGTAAGGAAGGTTGTTTTTCATTTCTGCTGAACACTGCTGCAGCCACGATTGCTGATGTCCTGATCAACTTAGTCATTCATTTCACCTTTACGGTGAAGTGAGAGGGAAGAGGGAAAGAGCGAGTGCACATGAATCATTTGGTGAAACATCCTGTAGGTTAATAGCTCATTTACCTTAAGTTATTCAAATTCTATTCAATTCATTTCTCAGCATAATTACAGGGTGGACCAACTTTGATAAAACCTCCCTAATATATAAACCGCATTTGTTGTTCTGTAGATAAATGTGTATCTGTGCACTGAAGCATTCTCTTA
This sequence comes from Oceanodroma leucorhoa, assembly GCA_030449065.1. NCBI lineage: Eukaryota > Metazoa > Chordata > Aves > Procellariiformes > Oceanodroma > Oceanodroma leucorhoa. The sequence continues at coordinate 15,449,827 of JASVER010000003.1, read as the reverse complement.
TCCACGTGGAAAGCAGAATACTCATTAGTGTTCCCCTTGGAGCTTCCATCAAATGGACATAGTGGGAGCTCAGGGGGAATTTGTTTCCCCTTTCTGGCACAGGCAGTAAATCTGGTACCAAAACCTGCACATTCTCCAAAACCTATAATAGGCCTTGAAAAGCCCCCAGAGATCCCTGYGCCTTATCGTTATCCCTGGGAGCGCTGCAGTTATTTCCTTACAGCCTGTCGCTGGCACTCACAACACCCGGGAGAGAGATTTGTTCTACAGCCAACAGAGGCTTCATGAAATAGAAACATCATGATATATTTTTTACTAGTTCTGAGGAAGCAGTTGTGAGGTGCCTGGCAGGTGTTATGAAGCAGTGCCTCAGGCCTGCGTGCCTGCAGAGGTCTCTGGCCAGAAGGGGGGCTCAGCCCCGTACCTGGCGCAGCCGTGGGGAGGGTTTCACAGGGRCCACCTTCCCTCTGCTCCAGCCATGTCGTTGCTATCTGAGGAGCTCGGTGTGGTGAGAAATCCATCAGTACAAGAGTAGGCGCAGCTTTTTTTTGCAGCTGTAGTCTAAGCAATTTGCTTCTGAGATCTGAGAGCTTCCCATTCCGCTTTTTCTTTTGACGGTGCTGAAGTGKCGCTTTTTTTGTGCATGCTAAGCCTCCTCTTAGAGAGAAGGCAGATCTCAGAGTAGCGCAGATTCTACCTTGCACATGAGGTTTGATTTGCTTCTCTGTGGTTACATCAGATGTAATTTAGTTTGGTGGATACTATTTTGGTGACTGTTCTTTTTTGGAACTGTGTAATCATATGGAGGCAGCTTTTGATCTGTTTAGTATGTAATTAAGCTGCATCTATTGCTGTCTTTTCTACAGAATGAGCGAGTAAACGAATGAATGAAAATGTGGGAAAAAAACCAACTATTTTTTCAGCTGAGTTATAAGCCCTGAGAAAAGCAGATGTAGAATTGAAGTGTTGATATAATTTCTATTTATCAGAATAGAAATCTCCTCCTAAATCTTAATGTACAGGATCCATACAAACAATCTAAGGAAAGATAAATTATTTAAAAATTGTTGTGAGACTTAGTGGCAAATACAGTAATTGTAGGGGTATAATTTTGTAAGGCTGTGGGGTTATATGTGTCATAAGCAGCTATTTGATTATACATTGTGTTGGATTTTTTAAAATACACAATGTAATTACAAGGCTGCATATTAAAATTAATCTTTAAAGTGAGGAAACCATCTTAAGTTCTCCAAAGTTATTTTACTGCATTATCTGCCAACTAAAATTCAGTAATCGCAATATTACTCTTGAACCAATAGTATAATCCAGTCTCAACACTACGCATGAAATCCCTGTGTATTTTAAGAACAGTATGTCCACATAATATAGCCATCCCTCCTACTGGTTAAGCAGAAGTAACTTTATGGAACTCAAATGAATGGCATTTTTTTATGCAGGCATAAAAAAAATATGAAAGTAGGAAATCAGAATAATCTAAATCTTGTTCTTGGTCACCTTTTGTTTCTCATTCTGTGCTGTTTATGGCACAAGCATGCTCTTGCAGGTGTCCAATTACTGTGCCCTGTAGACTGATTCATATGACTCATCCAGTGTGTCTCAGAGACATCCACCCTATTGATGCAATTTCTCACATTTCTGCTGAAATTAAACAAGCACAGCTGCAGCTTGTGCTTTAAATATTCTTAGACCTGGTTTCCGTTCAGATTTTGTATGGATGTAACTATTTGAGTTAGGTTTGGGTTTTGTCCTGTATTTTTCTGAAACAGTTATCTTTTGACAGAAAAGGAAAAGGAAAAAAAAAAAAAGTTTCAGCATGGAAAAGGAAAAGTTTCTGTATGAGAGAGAAGTCTTGATACGCAGTCTGTTTGCTGGTGGGGGGAAAAAACAAACCAACAAACCAGTAGTCAAATACTTGYAAATTGTTAGAAATAATAGTATGGCACACAGTGTCCAATAACACAGGTAATGCTGGTACAAACTTCTGGTGTGGATCTTTGTATCAGTAGAGCTGACGTGTATACAGATATCCTGGTATAGTAACGTACTTGCATAGCCTTCCTGTACTGGAATATGCTGCAATACCAGCATAAAGCGCCTAATATATGTGTCTACACCCATGCATAGAATTTTACAGCATGCTATTCCAGTTCAGTTAAGTAGCTACGTAATATCACTTGTGTTGCCAAATTTGCACTGGTAGTCTTGTTTAAGATACAGACAAAACTGCAGTTCGAGACAAATCCTATTCTTGTTGTCACTAGAATAATTATCCCTGGGGATTAATTAGAAGGACTATTATTTATTTTATAATTCTGGATGATGCATTGAGATTTCATACCAAACAGTGTTAATTCGAGTACTTGCAATAAAGGATCGCAATGCATTTTCATAATGTTTTCTTTTATTCTCATTGTTCAGAGAAGGTCCTGAGGCTGTTCTGAAGAAAAGAGTCTGTCTTTCACCACCACCCCTCTTACTTTACCCCACACTAACTCTTCCAAGGTAAGCTTTGGCTATGTAAAGAATAAAAGATTACTCTTATCCTTGGTACCTTTTCGAATCCACAGCACAAGATAGAAGATGACTAGTTTCCCATGGGATCTAAACCACTAGCATTTACATTGGATTTTGTATTTCATAGTTTTCCATTAGGGGAAAAGTGGCAAAGTTACACTGCGTGTGCTTGTCTTGTTGTCTGTCCTTGAAGTGGCAGATCTCTTAGAGAAGAGACCGTCCCTTAGCTGAAGAATGATCTTTTCAATTCAGATTTCCTTGGAATCAGTTTGTTGCACTATTTTTATATTAATAGAAAAATTTCCAATATATAAGCATACATGATACATCATCCTTGTTTTTGACTCAGTGACACCAAAGAACAAATGCATTAGCTCAAATTCCTGATACTACCTTTCTCACAGTTCCTCATCTCCTATGCTGTGCAGGTAGTATTATTTTTAAAAACAGATGGGAACTCAGGAGGTGACTCTGATCTTTCACCTGTACTTTAGAAGAAAAACTGCATAGTTCTTATCTGGAAATCCCTGGTGATTTTTAATGGACGCTGGTTTAGGAACACTGAGGGAAAGAAATATTCTAATTGGTTTTGTTTTTCAGCTGAAGAACAGTTTGTTTCTATGTTAAATGAAGTAGTGAAAACAAATAGTATGCCATCTGGCTAGCCTACCTGGGTACTTTACCAGGAGGTTTTCAGATATTCCCTCTGCCAGTTTACAACTTAAGTCCTATATTACTAACGTATCTTCTTTACCCAATTGTTCTTCCCTGTCTAGGAATTATCTTATTCCTTGAACTGAATTAGAATTTAAAAAATCTGACTCTTTTTTGCAAAGATTTTCCCTGTCTGTTGTTGGAATTATTTATCCTCTAAATTACAAAATCTCTAGTGTTCCCAGCATTCACAGTAAATCAGTTATGCAGAGGAATAGGCCTCCATGTTATCTGTGAAGCTGATATTCTCAGGGGACAGGATAACTCTGAATAGTCTTAAATGTACTAGTAAGCTCTCATTCTTAGAACAGATTGTGCCTGAAAGGAAGGGTTTAGCTGCTTTTCAAGTGCTTGGAAAGATGTCATATGTTTTTCTTTAGATGACTTTTTTCTGCTTCAGTTTCTCAAAGGAAGGACATCCTGCAAAAAGATAAAAACTTTTAACATAGCTGGGAAGGTAATGAAGTACAGATGCAAATATTTCATTAAAACAAAATATTTATTGCTGATTTGCAACTTTTAATATTGTTTTTACTTGGAATAAAACACAAACATTTGTTCACAAGTGATTTTTGAAAAGAATTGTGAGTATATAAACAAAAACAGATTTGTGAAGAAGCATTCATATGACTATCCGGTTACTCTGTTATTTATTATTTATATTGAATGTGCACATACAACTCTAATCATAACTCATAGATGTGGTTTTCTGAGCATGATATTGACAGATAATAAACAGAATTCCTTGTGCCAAAGAGCTTACAGTCTAAATCCACGTAATTTTACTCAACATGCAATCAGGAAATAGAAACGCTATCTGACCTGTCACACAGTACAAATAGCATAGTTATATAAGATTGAATGGTTGGCAGATAATTCATGGAGTAAAGTATATTCATATAAACAGCTTATCAAATAATTTTGAATAATGTAGATAATTTGAAGGCACCCTCCCTAAGCTAAATTCATCAGATACTGAGCATTCTAGCTAYAGCTAGCAGACACAGGTTTAAAAAAGGGGTATCTGTGAGCAGTTAAGAAGACAAATGGGACACTTAAACACACTTTTAAAACATCGGGAAAATGGAAAGCTGTGGGGAAAAATAAAAAAAGGCAGTAAAGAGTTAATAGCAAATTGCAAAAAGCATCTCAAGTAACAAGGACTCCATCAAATAAAGTTGCAAGGTAAAAAAGAACAACAAAATATATCATTGCCCTACTTAAAAAATAGATTGGTTAGCAAGTAGCAGGGTGGCTAAGTAGTTGCTTTGTCTGTTTTTACAGCGGAGGCAGATGGAGATCTACTAAATCTGGGATTGTTTCCCCAGAGGCAGTAACAGGGAAGCTACAAAATATACAGGCATATAAGATATCTGGTTATAAAATGTCAGAATCCCTTAGAGGAACCAAAACTCAAGACATGCATACAGCTGTGAATTTTAAATTGAGTAAGGAAATCAATGAAGTTTCAAAAGACTTAAAAAAAAATACGTGGTCTAGAAACAACTCTAAAGAACTTCTTTATTGGAAAAAAAAACAAAATAGGCAACAAACAAGGAACGGCATGGTAGTGGGGAAAACTCTTAGAAAATCTTTTGAAGCAATGTTGTGAGAAAATACCAGGAAAATAGTTTGATTAGGGACAGAGGCATGGATTCAGGCATGGAAGATCATACTTCAGTCATCAGAGGGACTTTCTTCACCATACTTTTTCCATGCGTGAAAGTAAGTCATTATATTTTTAGCTGTGTTTTATTAAAACTCTGTTATCAGACATTAATTTTGAAGACCATAGAAATGGGTGGAGGTCTTCAGGAAAAAAAAAGCAGACACCTCTCAAGTTTTTTCTTCACATCTACATGGCAACAAGGCTATTACTGTCTTGGAATGCATAGAGTGCAAAGCAAACACAGAAGGCTGCCCATATTCAGTTAAAATAAAGAGAATGTGAGTTTAGAGAGTCTGGGCCAATTACCCTGGGAAAGAAGATATCTTGAGGTAATCACTTAGCAACATCTCCCATTATAAGAAGAATCGTTACTTAATGGACTGGCTCTACCTGTAGTCTCTCTTTCTACATCTGGTCTCCCAATTTCTGAAGTCTTTTTTACTGAAACATTTCTCACCACTAACATTAATTAGGTTACTTGAAAAGGCAGGTGAAAAGGATTATTGGAAACACTTGGGTTTATTTCCACAAAGGGAGACTTGTGGAATGTGCCTTGGAAGTATTTATTCTTGTTGTTCCTTGCATTATTGGCATTATGGGATCACCAAAGAGGCAAATCCCCATTTGGAGCACTAGGACACCAATTTCATATTTTGCATAGACCAGAAAAAAAAAAAAAGTGCCTATAGTCGTACCTCAAATGCTCTGTCGTGCTTAGAGGCAGCTTATTTTCGAAATGGATGATAATAAAAAATTATTGAGCCTTAATTCTCATAAAAAGTACAACAGTCAAGTGAAGGATGACGTCCTCAAAGTAGTAGGCCTTTCATATATACAAAATTGATCAGTGTGGAAAACTCAGTAGTTGCCTTGTTTTCTGGAGGAAAGAGCAGAAATTACTTTCTTGCACTATAGCTCTTACAGGGTGAATTATGTCTGTGAGGGTTGCTTGAAGCTTCCCAGTGGTGACCTCTCCTCATAATCTGATACAAAATGTCATCCACCTTTAATTTTACTGTTCAGTTTGGCCAGAAATACTTCCCAGCTCTTGGAATTTCCCTAACTGCTTTTGGGTTGCAGGCATCCCTAAGAGGTTGCACACACCATTCTGCATGGATCTATCCCTTTCAGTGACAAACTCATGTCTCACTGTATCTATTCTCAATGACAGATGTTTTAAAAAACCAAACCCATTTAAGATTATTTTGATAGAGCAAAATTTAAAGTTCTGAATAGACTGAAATGATAAAATGCGATTCTAATTCACACTCACCATGTCTTCTTTCTACTCTACACATTTGTACTTTACTCAGGATAGGATCCCACCTCCCTTTCCTCCACCGTTTTTACTCGTAAGTTGGTTTATGCAGCTTTTCAGTGGAAATGCAGCAAACAGCAGCCTCTCCTTTTGTGAGGTTCCTCTGAGTTTACAGACCAGTTATCTCCTTACAAGCTCTCCTAGGTTAAACGGTCTTCCTGTTGCTCACACCACTTTTACGGTTGTTTTGATATTCTTCAACTATTAAGAAATACTAATTGTACAACAATTCCGTAATTTCATAACTTCTAGTGTGCTTTCAGTGTTTGACACAGATGAAATGTGACACGCTGATAATACAGATCACAGGGCATTTAAAATTTTCCATCCTTCCCAGCTATACCATCTTCTAGAGCACAGCATTTGATAGGGAGCTGGAGTCAAGAATGGCAGGCTGCACAGTGGAAGACTTAACTGAAATGCTTTATAAAGATGTTTACAATTATGGGTTAAATGTTGCTGTTTCTGATGAGAACAGTTCCTTCAAAGACAGATCCAAGATAAACTTTCACATAAAGTGTTCAAAGCATATACAACTATCTATCTGCCATTACATGTCTCTGTTGGAGAGTGATGGTTAGCGTTCACTGAAATGTCTTTCTTTTTTTAAAAAAGTAATTCATGAGCCTACTGAACAGAAATGTATTTGTTCTGAAAAATGTTACAGTATTCACAGGGGTTCTTAAACATTTTCATCTTAACAGCGAATATAGTGCATGGTCATTGTAGACCACCTTTCAATCTGAGATTGAATAACATCTCTATGGCAACTACAACAGCTGCTTATACAGAAAAATAATATGGCGTGAACATAATATTCTTAGTTCTTTACAATAGGACTTAACAGTTGGATATGAAGAGAAAATTGCTGATTTTTTTCCAATCCAGATAGATCTATTTTGAGATTTCTGAACGTATTGTGGAGACTGTTGTTCTAGATTACTGAAAGTTTGTCTTGAAAAGGGCTAAAATATAGACAAATACGAAAATGTTGGATATTGCTACTGTGCGATCATACATGGATGTTCCTTTTCAAGATAATCAATTTGGTGTCTGATTGACTTCAAATCCCGCCAGCGTGGGTCTTTTTTTTTGTGAGCTGAGTTACAGAAGGGGTTGTGTACACTCACAATTCCTCTACCATTGGTCCCATGTTCCCAGTTTCAGTAGTGGATTCTTCCTACTGTGTCATCTATTCTGCCACTACAGATTCAGACAAACCCGGAATTTCTGGGAAAAAAGAAATGTGTCCTATTTTCAGCTTCGCTTTCTTTCTGTAGGAGACATCAGCAAATCTTTCAAAAACACTTAGTGATGCTTTAGAGTTCAGATTTCTTTTGAGCAAGAAGTTTGTGGTAGGTAAAGCACCAGAAGAAGGGCTATATTCATGTTTTCACGATGATTAATTCAAACTCTGAAAATTTCCTGTCCTGAATTATAAAAGAACTTATTGAACATAAAACTGTAAACAAGGTATGATGCAATTCTTAATGGTATTAAGTAGCACTGTTCTTCTCCAAAAGCTGAAATCACAATACAGCAAGAAGGTTTTCTCCAGTGTTAAATGTTCCTGTTCTCCTTTCTGCAGAGGAACAACAAATTAAGTACTTCAGGATTTCCCCCATTTGCATCATGTTCTACAGGAGGGATATTTGAATTATAAAAGCTGATACTAGAAAAATGTTTATACTTAAGTTTGTATTGATTTTAATGTTTCTGTCATTTATAATATTATTATTTTTCTGTTAAGTACACTTACAAAAATTGATGTTTTCTAGTGTGATGATTATATTTAAGTTACGGTTTTGTACAGTTTACAAAACAAAACGTACCAGTAGTGCTTATTGTTTTGCACCACTCACAGGTGGGCTGACAAAGCCAAAGGTTTGGGAGTCTTACTAGCGGTTTGCTTAAATTTAGGAAACAAAGAGAAGCCCCTGACGACCAGGAACTGAACTGGGGCAAGAAAAGCAGGAGGCACGGCGTTTCAGCTGGATTTATTTTTGAAAGCTGTTGCTTCTGGGACATGGCTGTGGTACTTCTGGGACGAGAAGTCCCAGAGGAATCGGAAAATGCCGAGGGAAGAGCGATCGCCCATCTCCGGGTTTGCCCAGGGAAAATAAACACGCGGTGCTTGAGGCGGCTACTTCCAACAGCAGCCGGTTTGCCTCCCCCTCGCGGGGGGGCTCCCGGGGCCCCGCTGCGCGGCGGGACCGGGGTGGCGGCCGTGCCGCCCGCTCGCCCGGGCTGGCCTCTCAGCGGCGGGACGGGCGCTGCGGCAGCACCCCGGCGACGGAGCGGGCGACCCGGGGGCAGCGCTCACGACTTCGGGCGGCTCAGCCCCCAGCGGAGCCGCCCAGAGGCTGCGCCCGAACTCCCGGGCGGCGGCGGGGACCGAGCCGGGGCCGCCCGCGGTGAGCCCGGCCCTCAGCCCGCGGCTGTCGCAGGTCGCCCCTCGCCGCAGGCGCGGGGACAGCCCTGCCCCTCCGCCGGCCAAGGGACGCGGCGACAGGTGCCGACGGCCGCCCCGCTGCCGCCGCCAGCGCGCAGGCTCCGCCCCCGCGGGCGACTCCCCGGCCCGCGCGCCCCACCTGAGGCGGGGCGGCGGCGGGGACGGGGAGGGCCAGGGCCGCCGGGGCCGGGCGGACGCCGGGACCGGGCGGACGCATGCGCCGGGACGGCGGCAGCGGGCGAGCCGCCGGGGTCCGGCGGAGTTGGGACGCGCTCGCCTCGGTCCGGCTGGAGCGGGGCTGCCGCGCCCGCCCGCCGGCGCCGCGCTGCCTCCCTTCCTCCCTCCCGCTCGCCGGCAGCTGAGGTAAGGGGCGGGCGCTGTCCCGGGCTCGGCAGGTGCCGGCGGGGACCTTGCTCAATGTCACGGCGCGGCGGAGTGCGAGGAGGAGTTGGGGCGAGCGCTCTGCGCTCCGGGGATGCCCAGCCCAGCCGCGGGGCGCGGGCAGAGCCGCAGCCCCGGTCGAGCCCGCCGGCTCCGCGCCGCCGGGCAAACTTTGCCGGCGCTGCTGGCGCGGAGCGGGGCGAGCGGCGGGGCGCGGAGCCGCAGGTAGCGGGCGGAGCCGCAGGTAGCGGGCGGCGGCGGCGCGGGTCTCCCCGCGGTGCCCGCCTGCCCTGGCGGAGGGGTTATCGGCGCCTCTCGCAGCTGTTTGTTTCCAGAAGGGCTAAGGCTTGCCTCTAAATAGGTCAGGGTCTTCAGCAGTGCGTGAGATTTGGCTAACAATTTTTCTTACCTCGGAAATGTACGGGGCTTCTTTCCCGGGCTTCCAGGCTAGACRGAGCTCTGTTTTCTTTGCATACTGAGCGACTTTTTTTTAAAAATAGTTGCACGAGCATAGCTCGGCTTTCTTGTTTTATAAATCACGACGACTTTGGGAAAGGTAAATTTCTTCAGCGAAGGAGGAATTAACCTACATGAAGGAGTCATCCTTGGTGAGCTAATTACTCGTGTTAAGTGTAAGTGCTTGGCTTCACAAGCTTCTTCGTCACGAGCCCGTGGACGGTGGTAGTGTGCTTGAAATGTTTAAGTCCTGGTGACCCTATGTTTCAAAGCGTGTAAAGGAGAGGTAGGTGCAAGGTTGTGTTTTCTGCGGGTACAAACACGAAATTTCCTTGTTTCGGAGCAATTGTCATGCATGTGTGAATGCTCATGTTTGTTTTCTGTTGACTTTTGATTCRTAAACGAGCTAGGGAACTCTTCTCATTTTAAATCTTCTGGACGCTAGTTCTTTATTGTTAAGCTCGAATGGAAGAGACTGTAAATGGAAAAGTTAGAAAAGCGTGGCACTGTGACCACTCAAAACCTTAAATAAATCTTCAAAGTGAACATCTAACTGCAGCTAACTACTGCTTACAGGAGGAGGGAGATGATAGTTTTATTTCCCATCCTCTTTGCTGCTACTTCAATGATGTCTTTCACCAAAGTATAAAAACGAGGTGCAAAACAAGTCCTCTGTTACTGCCAAGAACCTGTAAGTTACTTAAATGAAATGTAATATGAAACGGTAGTGTAAAAACCTTAAGTTGATGAGGATGCGATTGTGTGATTGCAATAGGTGTAGATAAAGCATTGCTACTGCAGGTCCAGAATGAGAGGTAATGGTAGGACGCTGGTGAGATGCCCAGGCTGGTGAATGCAGGGAGAACATGCTCTTTGCAGCTTCTGCCTCTCACGGCAGCATCATGCTCACCAGTGGATGCAGCCACCCCCCTGCCCTGTTACTTCAGTTCTGAAAAAGAGAAAAAGGTGTCTCTTTGCACAGTCCAGAGCTGATGCTGGACGGGTTTGAATGGGTTATGCTGCTGCTTCTTTTCCAAATAAGTAATCTTACTACTGCCAACTCACCAGGTCAGTAGGCTGCTTAGAGGGTGGGATGAGGGATGCGGTTTTTCTTCTTTCTTTTTTTTGATTGCTAAGTTGTTCCTCCATGGCCGCAAACTTTTTTCTGCTGTTCCRTCTCCCCAGATGGTTTTTCTATACCTCACACCTTTTCCAGTGAGCAGGGATTGATGTGACTGTGCCAACTCTGAGGGCAGAAGAGAAACTGGGAGTTATGAAACTGGTCACGTTACTAACTTCTTTTTTCTGTTGTTTGATTAAGTAAACCATAAGGTTGTAAGAAATTAGAAAGGAAACAGTCCTCTTACATGATATCTTCACTAAGTTACCAAGTTCCTGTGTTTTTCCTAGATGAATAATATAATGGATTCTGGGTTAAACTTAAAAGTATTAACAAGAAGTAGCTGGTATCAAGAGATTTTGCCGTCTTGCCTCTTCCCACACTAGCGGGAGCTGTCCATCGCCCCTGTGCTCCGCCTGCACTGTGCACTCTCTCACCAGGGATGAATGGACTCGCACCAGCGTGAATCTCTCTTAACCAACTCTTCTCAACTGTCTGCATCTTTTTTTTCAACCTTTGGACTTTTTCATTTAAGTTTTAATTGAGAGGATGTCGTCCTACTTGAGTACAGTTGCGCAGGAATAAGGCGGTATAAAAGCAGGAAAAAGCTTTGTGGAAGATAATCTTTTGGGGGAGTGTACGCTTGTTAGTTAATTAGCTCTGCAAGTCTTTGGATTTCAAACAGCAATGAGGATTGGTGCATAAAACATAACAGATGCTAAACTGTCATTGCAGTCTTTGCTCTTCAGGTTGTCACAAGGGACTGTGGTTTGAGAATATTTGCTCTAAGAGTTTGAGGAATTTATGAAATGAGGCATTAGTGTTATTTTAAAAATGAACATATGGTACAGCTGTGGTAGTCTCAAATCCTGAAACATTCATCAGGCTGTGTGGGGATGTAACAGAGTATGGAACTGGAGTGCAAGGTTCTCTCTAGTGTATTGAAATACGCTGCAAAGTTTAGGTCATCTGTAGTTAATGGGAAGAAAAGATGACTTTGCAGTCTGAGTGGCTTGCTTTCTGAATTTCTGCTATCACTTCGTTATATGCTTTAAAACCATTGAAATTCTTTGAATGTCAACTTGTAGCAGATAAGTGTTTTAGTCTTGTAACTTTTGCATTTCATTCAGAAAATTGTAGTGCTTAATATATGTCACCCATCAAGATACAAGCGTAAGTATCTTATCAGATGTGATCCTGTATTACCTCTGATGCTGCGAAGTTAGAGGCAGATATTAAATGCCATAATATCCCAATTAACAAAAGGGAAATTCACCCAAATCCATAGACTGCACTTGCATCTTTTATCCTTAAGCTGATGAATGCACAGAGAGTCGAAGGAATTACAGGAACTTCACTCTCCCGTGTGACTGTGATATCCCTCTAGCTGCATAGGTTGGTAGATTTTCACGAGATGCTCTGCTTGGCTAACTTTACAGGTGCAGTTTCTATTGTTATTTTGCCCACAAGTGCAAAATGTACAGGTTCTTTTAAAAGGTAAAATTTCTCTTTTTACTGCAGCTTCACAGAGCATGTATTATCATAGTATAGGAAGTTTATGGGTTTTATTACTTAACAAATGACGATGTTTTTAAAACGAAACGTCTAAAATATTTTGAAAATTTGTGTCCTAAGGGGTTTTAAAAATGTTTTTCATAAAATTAATCTGTTTTCTGATTTTACATAATCCACAGAGTGAACTGGGGAATTACAACAAAAATTGTATCTGCACAGTGCAGTCATTTGATGTCATTCTACTTTGTTGGAGAAAGTGCTGCAAAACAGTAGCTAGTATTCTAATACAGTTACGTTCAGTGGAAGCATATATTATTAAGTAAGCATTGCCTAATTTATGGCATCAATAGTATGTTGGTAACAATAACAAAATATTTGGTAATTTGTTTTGGTATTATGTGGCTTTTAACGACAGGAGGTCAGAGTCTTACTTTGTTTGCCAAAAAGAAAACCTTTTTTTTTTGTGCCCTGCAATACATCACATTTCATGAAGTTGAGCTAATATTTCCAAGAGTGATGAATCATGCCCATTAACTTTTGCAGTTTTATTGTGTTCCCTTTCTAGATGAGTGTTCTCATCAGAATGTCTGCAATAATTCTTTCGAATCTCTCAAATGTAATGCATAGAATCTTAAAACGTATGTTGTACATTCTGCATGCAACTGTGATTTTTCTCATGTATGAGCTAAAGCTGACATTGCTTTCTATAAGCATATTAATTGACATGTTAAAAATTCATTAGAGAACCTGAGCTACCAACGCTTGTAAAAATAGAAGCCTTGTAAACCAATCTAACTATATCAGTGCAGTTCCAGTCTTTCTCTTATCAATATTGGTACCTTACCAATTTGCTGCTGTTGAACTGCCAGATGGATCTTGGTGCTAATACACATCTAGGCACGTTAGAACCGTGCTGTTCACATTATTGATYGTTATTTGGATATGAGCAAGTTTGGCTGTTACGAAAATATTGCTAATACTTCATTCCTCAGTGAAATTATCCAATAACACTTTTTTTATTAACAACTTTTTTTGATGTTAAACACTTTTATTATAAGGAATTTAAGGCGGGGTTTAGCTAAACATGAGTACAAGTAGAAGCTTTAGACACCTGAAGTCCTTTTCACCTCATGTTATATACCTAAATTCTTTTCAATTACATAGCCTTCTCTGTTTAAGTCTTTCATAGGTTTTAAAATGTTGTAAGTCTGCCTTGAACACAGACTGCATAAATAGGTTCCAGTTTACAGATAGGTGAAATGCACTTTCTTCTGTGGCAGAACGTAGGATCTGCGTAATTACGCATCTTGGTTCACAATTTTCTAGACCTTTTCCTGGTGATTTTACTGCATGACAGGATGATGTGTTGTGGTATTAGTAAAATGCTATGATTCTGGAATATACTGAACAGCGTTTCATTACTCTTGGCTTTCTATTGGCAAACTGGTGCAGACATGCCAGTGCTGAAAGTACAGAGGATATTAAAACATACATTTATTTTTTTTAATGTGTCGTGGTATTTTTATGGTTTGTGAGGCTTTTGGCGCAGCATGGCAGCCAAAATGCTGCCATTCTATAACCAGTGTCTTCTCATGCCGAGTGGTTTATAATCGATTTACTTAATGGTGGCTGGTGTAGTGCTGATTCCCAGCAGAGGATGCCACCTACTGAATCTTTAACACTACTCAGCATCACTAAACTTGTAAGATCTAATGAGTTTATAGCATAAGTGGTTATGGCTGTAGGCCACGTTGTTCTYTCTGTATATACTTGTGCAGGTACCAGGAAGTTAAACATATGGTGGGAGATTTTGTTTAACAGCTCTTGCTGTTGAGTTTTAATTTGACACTTCTCAGTACATCCCATTTGAATACAGTAGACTATCAAGTCTCCTTAGTCCTATTACAATTTGATACAATTTCAAAGATTAATTAGTTTAAGGACCAGTGATGTGACAGGCAGCATTAGTATAGTATGTTTCAAAATGGGAGGAGAGGGGGGAAAAAAAAGTATAATGTGATTTTTATGTAACTTGGTTTACACTTTACAGTGCTTATTTGTCTCTATCACATTTTTGAGCTTTAAAAATGAGCTTCTTTTCCTAAGCCAGGGGAAAAAAAATTTTGAGCATAGAGACTCATTATCAAGACACATCCCAGAGAAGATGAGTTTGGGTAAGATATTAAGTAAACACTCCCAAATTCTTACTCTGCCCTGTGCAGCAAGACTTCCAAAGAAGGTATAGGAACCTCCTAATGGGATTTTATAATGGAAATGCTAATACAAGCTAGCAGAGGAGTACCTAGTCTCTATCCTTGCATGACTGCATATGACAAAAAAAATATTGCATAATCTTTCTTCCTTTGGCCACCTGCTAATAATTGGATGGTGAATCTTTGACTTGGAATTGCAAATCCTTGTAAGTGCCTAGATGCACTTCATCTTTCTTTTAAAATGAGATTATTTAATACATGTTACTAATTAAGAAAACTCCTTGTATATATCAGTGTCAAAGCTTTATGGAAAAAGATTCTGCCATTGTCTGTTTCTGCAGTCTGTTATCTGCAATGCAAGTGCAGTCTATGCCAGAAAGCTGAATATTTGGTAGATTGTGGGTCCTGTGCATGGTTAATACCATGTTTGATGCTTAACTTGGTCCCTTGTTAATCAGAGAAGTAAGAATACCTGTATTATAGACATCAAACAGCATTAAGAAAACTTAAAAGTTGCAAAGTTAACTATTTGAAAATTAGGAAATGCCAGAAAGTGGTGTCTATACAACCTTAACTGAGCCTGTTGGTGTGTATAATCACAAGTCATTTTTGTTTTTCCTGTGGGACTCTCACCAGGCTTTGTGCACAGGATAGGTAATGCTTGTTTACTGACAAATGACTTTTCCTGGATCTCTTGGTGCATGGCTTGTCACTCTAACATTATTCTGAAAATGTGGGCTTTTCGCTGGTGCTCAGCCTATAGTAGCTGTTTGCTTCACAAACAGTAAAAAAGAAAAAAAAATTAATTTTTGCAATACTTCATGACATAAATGAATGGCCTTCTTGTGACATAGGTGGGGAGCTTCAGCACAGAGAGAGGTCTTCATCAATGTTAGATGCTCAGTTTGAGAGTCGTGGGGACTGGTACGTCAACACTGGGAATGATGTAGTGCGTGTTCACAGCAGAGCTGCTGTTGCCTTGAATTGCAGCATGAGCATTCAGCACTTCCGTAAACTAGAGCTCACAGTTATCAAGTTAGGCTCCCAGACAAGGCATGCACAATTAGTGATTGTGGAAGGATAGATCTAAGCAACTTGCCTAGCATTACTAGCAGCTCTGTGGTAGAGCCCAAGCTACAGATAGATTCTGCACTGTGGCATTCACATGCCTTAACCTTGAGAGAATCTTTTTCTCTTGCAGTCTCCTGCTTTTCTTCCAACTTCTACAGCAAATGAGGTAGTTTTTTTCAGGAAGTAGCTGTTCTTATGACTTATGTTGATTGTCTTGATTCATCTCCAGTCTGTGTGTGAGGAGAGGGAAAACGTGATCTTATAATTTGAAGAGCCTATTAGCTTTTTTTTTTTTCTTTCTTTTTTTTTTTAAAAAAGCAAGCTATACAATCTGTAAATGTCCTAAGGCATCATGGTAAATCTTGAATTGTTCATCAGTGCTTTTCAGATGTTTAGATCCAGAGCCTGGCTTCTGGAGCTTACAGAATGATTGAAGAAATGAACTTCGTACTACTATGTAGAGCAGCATTAGGGGCTTGATGTGCTTTGTCTGAGTTTCACTGGTATTTGCTCAGATATTGTCAGATCCCACTCTGGAGAACTTCACCTGTCTAAAAGAATGTGCTGACATCAGAAGCAGCAGAACCTTATTATAGACAGTTTTGGGCAGCCAAAATGGAGTTAGCTAATATGAAAAATATGAAGTACTCTAACATATGGGTAGGGATGTTTGGTGCTATTGCCTTATTCTATGTATTAATTTTGATCAGTTTAATACTATATGTTGTCTGCAAATGTATAAAATAAATTTTGAAGATGGAAATCGCACTTCTTTTAGAAGTATCTGAGACTGCTGTAGCTTTACTGATCAAGGTTTGAATAAGACTAAATCCACTGTACTTGGGACCCCTTCTTTACTGCAGGCAGGTGATAGATGCTCTGGAGCAAGTGATATTCCTGAAAGGCTAGACAAGAGCTGCCTACACTGGCWTTTTCTTTTTCTTTCAAACAGGTTTGAGAAAACATTTCAAGTCAAATTCTGCTGTCTTTCCTCAGCACGTGGGTTAGTCTCACCAACTCAAGAATGCTAAAAAAATAGCTTAAGAAACTAGATAATGGAGCTTTACAAACTTCAGCAAGCATCAAAGAAAGTTGCATTGATGATCAATAACAACAAATGTTGACAGAACTAATGTCAAAATTTGATTATATTGTCAACTTCATAATTTGGTTGTATTGTCAACTATGTTGCAATGCCATAGGTTAACTCTGTAAATTTGATGAGTCTCAAYTGTCCCCTTCATAATTACAATTTATCATGTAACTCAGATAGGATGGGGAGGAGAATGTGAGAGGTAGACAAAACAGAAATGCTGTAATGCTTGTTTTTAATTCTTTCATTGAATTTGCATTAGCCAGTATTTCTGCATATAACTTGATGGCAGTTTGTGGTTGCAGTTTAAAAGAGCTGGAGAAACCTTTGCCCTTGAAGGAACCCCATGGATCTCTTGTGTGTTATTTGTAGCTATCGGAAGCTTTTCACCTTGCTTCCTTAACTGTAAATTAGAATATTGATCAAGTTTCTGTATAGTAGTTTTGTAAGAAAGGATTTGAATTGTCTTCTCCATCTGGAAAGTGGACATCTAGACCTTGAGCAAGGATAGGAAAACTTCCTTCTTGTTCAGAGGAAAAGATTTATACTTATCTGATTTGGTGAATGTTTAAAAAAAATAAAAAGCTGGTGTTAAACCCCAGATGACATGACACAGAAGGGCTGCAAGGAGCCTGTGGCCGACAGGAGTGTGTGGGCTTTGTAATCTCTACACGCAGCACCGCGGCTGCTTCCTGCCTCATGTGCTTACGCAGTTGATCAGAGGGTTATTTTACCATGTGGTTGTGATAGCTGTGGGAACTGTCATGGGGAGTTAGGAGTCAACAGCATGTTTCATGCTGAGCGTGGAGGTCTTGGCAGATCTGCTTTTGTACACTACTACCGTGTAAATGTGTTTGTAATATTAACATGATGTTTTGTATGAGTGGCTCTTGTTTTTACAGCGCTGGAGATCACTACGCTGGATCACAGGAATCACAATGCTGGAGTTTTGTGTGACACTGCATCAAAGTTTTGAATGTTTCTGGTTATGTAGTTTTGACTAGATATATATACATTTTTGAATCTGTTCTTGTCATATATCGTTACGTTGCTACTGTCATGCTGCTTCTTCCATCTTATGAGAACCCTCAAATTCCTTTCATGGCAATGGCTTGTTGCAAAAAACAGACATATTTTAAAATTACTTGTAAGGTTCAAGTAGCTGGCATTGGGCCACGGAAGTATTTTATGTTGTTTAAAAAGATCATTTCATGGGATAGTTCTCAAAAATGGGGATTAGTGGTTTTTTAAGCATTGTCAGAGTCTCTCTAGAATGCTTGTTACTAGGATTTGTATTTTATGTTTCTCAAAAAAGCCATAGGCAGAACTTAACTCACTTATCAGAGTACTGCCAAATGCTTCTTAGAGTTAGTGGGATAGCGTGAAGACGAAAAACTTCCTCAAGATTGCTTGGGTTCTTTCAGGTTTGAAGATCGCGGGAGAGCGAGCTGTGGCTTTGTGGGCTGACTGCAGGCAGCCCTGTTTGGCCCCTACCGCTCCTGGTCATCCTCCACACCTGCCTCTTCGTTGTCCCCTCAGGCAGCTTAACGCCTTGGTCTTTGGCCTTTCCTTCGGTAGTTGTATTTCTTGGCTTCTCTAATTTCTTAACCCCTGCGTTGGCTTGGTGAGCTTAGTATTTGACCTAGTTGTGTATCTGACCAATGTCCCCCTTCCTAATTGCAGCCTAGCTCTACAAATTGCAGGAGTGGCCAGCGACTCACTGGGATACTTGGGATACCCAAGTAAAATGTGAATCTTCAGATGGATGCTGCCCCATTTTTAATAAAAATGTTTTTGAGCCCCTTTTCCAGTCAGTCAAGCCTGAAATAAAAGTATTTTAAAAAAATTTCACATACCTTTTTTTTTTTTTTTGCCTTCAGTAGAATAAAAGAAGAATGTTCTTTATTTTTAAAGCTTAGTTGTCAAATCTGTGTATACATTCAGAGTGGAAAAACATTTGTTCTTCCTTGTGTTAAGGTATTTGGTGGGAAACCAAAGTTACAAAAATGGAGTATAAGACTGCCATATAAGCACTTGACTATTCCTTGCAGTTACACATTATTGAGACTGATGAATATGTATATTTTAAAATGTATATAGTTAATAATTACTCTGAGATTAATTTTCTTGCATTTAATGAATTGCTTTAGTAGCTACAACTATTAGCTCACTAAAAAGAAGGTGAAGAAGGAATAAAAACAAAACATGTATCCATATCTCTACAAAAATCCTTTAATGAAAAAGCTCTTGGAGTTAGAGGATCATCCTCATGCTGTATTTTTATACGGTCTTGATATAACGGGTTTCTCACCCCCTAACGGATGCTCTAGGTGTCACTAATATTATGCATACTTAAAAGTCCTCTTGGGTTGTGATATATATATTTCAGTTAACGTGTCTGCATCAGATTTACCTCTAACTCTTCAAAGAAGATCTTTTACCATGTAATTGCATTGACTGAGAAATCTGGTATTGGGAAATAGATTATTTTTTCTCAAGTGAGCCATACCTTATTGGCAAAGGAATCCTGTAAAGAGCCTGAAATGCTCACACTTAAGTTTAACTGCTAGATTTAGGTGCATTTGATTAATGCTTTGCCTTAGTGCATGTAGAGGTTTCTTGGCTTGTGAATTTCTGTCTTCAGAAGCATAGGAGTTTGCTCTAATTAGAAAAAAAATTGACTAAGTTCGAAGACTGTATACAAGACTGCACTGCAACATGTGTGCAAGGCAGAGTTAAGTCTGTTATTAAAAAAGAAAAAAAGGTTGACTCGGGGTTTCCTGGGGCTTCCATGCTAGGAAATTAAATATCGATGTCTTTCAGGTAGCAATGCCCACCTCTTAGAAGAAAATACCTGTCTGCTTGAAATGTCTTTTCATATTTGACAATATTTTATACAAAATATGGCCAATTTTAGAGCTCTCTGATATGCAACAATGCAAAATCATATGCTTAGCTGACCCTTTAATTAGCTCTCATTCTGTCTCTCATGATTTATTGCTCCATGACTCCTATGTAAAAATGATCTATGACTTAATGAATTGGAAAGCTAGAATGGGTTCACACCTCTAGCTGTTCAATGGTTTCCCCTAGCTAGGTGACTGGTGTGCTGGAGGAGAAGGAAGCAGCTGTAAGCATCTTCTCATTTATTATGGCAAGGACATAACAGTCCGTGTAGCTATGACTTATGGTTGTTTGCTTCCTTGTCACATATACAATTCATTGGAGTGAGGAGGGAATGTGGCTCTTCCACAAAGCATAAAAATAGGAGGTAAGAATAGAAATGCAGATGTRATCTTTCTTGCTCAAACTTAGTTTAATGCAGCTGTTTCACATATTCGGAATCTAGCTCTAACTTTTTCTTGACACTAAAGAAATAGTATTCCAGCATGATTTAATTCCAATAACTGGGTGGAAAACCCTTAGCCAGCCAACTGTTTTTGTTAGCTAAGGGGTTTTGGGGAGGGTTTTTTCAAATGGCTACTTTGACTACTTAAGTAACTTTTTTGAAGGAAGAGGTAATTGTTTGCTGTGTTACTCTTACACCTGAAGTTTCTCTAGTTATGTTTCTGTTAGTTTCAGATTATTTGGCTTTACAACAACTTTGATATGGTGGTTCTGATATTCTTAACTACAATATTGTAAACTCAAATTAGTTAATTCGGGATTCTTAGTAGTTTGAGTGGTCTAGGTGTGTCTTCTGGAGTGGGGAGAGGAAAAAAAATTGAGGATATCACAGAAATGAACTGACTTCAGCCTTGTTTTGATCTCCAGAAATCGTTTGGTTTCTATTTGGGGCAGCTGCTTTCAGTAATCGCTGTGGGGAGCCACCTGAAATACAGGAGTGGAATGAGAAGTCCTTTTTATTTTGCTGTGCAGCTGCATAGTTTAAGTTGAAGAATTATCACCGTCTGCTAAGAGTGCAGTAACATTACAGGTATACCTGTTTCTAGCATCTGTGTGGGACACAAACATACATATTTAATTCTGAATCTGTTGTGATCTGTAGGCATTTCCTACATCTTCCAGGAAGTGTCCATTCCTTATTTAGTCTGTAGTCCTATCTCTATGGAGCCACAAAGGCTAGAGCCTTTGCTGGCTTGCATCTGAGAGTTGTGGTCTGTCCCGAGATCTGCAGGTCCATCCTTTTTCTTTTTTTTCTTTTTTTTTTYCCCCCCCACCTCTTGTGGAGTTTGGACTTGCTGTTATTAATCTTCAAAGAACTGTGTGGTACCTTTGCAGTTTATATGGTACYGTCTGTATAAATGAACTACTGAGTTTGTAAGTGAAGACTGTTACCTAGTCCCATGATGGGAGCTACGGTTTCTGACATATATTTTGGGGTTCACAGAGGGTAATGTTTTTCTATTGCCAGTGCAATTAATTAATTATTTAAGGATTTGTAGGATTTACAAGTTCTTCCTTCAAATTTCTGATCACTTTCTCATAAATATTTGTTCAGTGTTTTTAGACTTTACAATCTCTTTTGGAACCAGTGGTCTTTGGGACAGCTGGTCCAGGAATTTTTAGGTATCTGGGAAAAAAATAGCAACACTCCCCGTCTTCCAAGTGTCCTCCAAGCACTGGCAGTGGGTCTAATTATGCAAGTGGGCTGTGCAGGTCATTGTTGTATTTGTATCTTTGGCTTCTGGGCATTGGACTCTCATCATTCTTTTAAATGTCAGTAGAAGAGAAACTGTGACTTGCCATTTTACAATCGCAGATTGTGCTTACTTCATGGTTGCAGTTAAGATAACAGAAACACAGTATTCAAGGAACTATGCAAGCTTCTGAGATTGTGGCAGAGCTTGAGAAATTAGTGAAAAGCAAAGATTACTGCTCTTGGAAAAGTAAATCAGTCCTCTTAAACTATATTTGGTGATGTGTTAGCTTGTAATTCCAGAAGTGAATTACAGAAGCTTTCCCAGCGTTTCCGAGATTGTTGCAACTTCTGGGAAATCTCAAACAAGCTGTAATTTCTGCTAGTCCTTTCAAGGAGGCTGTTTTGTAATATGTACTAGGGATCTTGCTCGAAGTACAAGGAACATCAAAAGAGCCATTTCCAGAGTAGAGTAAGGAGTATACGTGCCATTCACTGAATAATCCTGGAAGTACTCGCTGCCAGAATGGCAAATCTCATAGTGCAATCCCCATCATGCCCTATGTGCTGCTATATAAGATGATCTGCTTCACTCCTCTCAATTATGGATGGAGGCTTTTTAAAGGTTTATGTGTCAGGCTTGTGTCTCAGTTGTAAAACAGAATTTGGCAATAGTGGTGGTTCCTGATTCTCTGCATGTGTGTTAGCTCGCTCATCGCTACGAGGAAGGCTGAGGTCACCTACTGAGAGCGGCTCTGCATGTGAATAAGCATACCATAAGAAAATGGACTTTCTGTTTCTAGTTTAGGTCATCAGCTAGGAAAGAGTTTTAGTTAATATGAAATATAAGCACCCGTGCTGAGGTATTGTAAGTAAATATGTTCAGATTTGCGTAAGGTAATAGCTACAGATGCTGTTAAGATTATCCAGCATCTTAATTTTTCTTTGGGAATGTTTTATCCAATTCTGAGTAGGCTCATCCTGGCATCCTCATCAGTTACATTTTACAAGGTGATATGTTTTGTAGGGAGTTGGAATTTTATTTACTTATTTTTCTAGGTAAGAAATATATATGTTGGTGAATATGTGAATATAATAGGGTAACACTGATAATATCTTTATGTATGAAGGTGTTTGCATACTTGCTGTCACCAYGAGGTTATTACTGAACTATTCAATTGTTCTTGTTCCCGACTCTGGCATTTTTCAGGGTACAGATACATTGATGTACCTGGCTCCAATCATGCAAATTTATTTGCATCTGTGGGTGCCTCCTTTTCTAGGGAGATTGTCACATGTTCACTGATCYACCTGTGCAGAAGCATTTGTGAGATCAGAGCCTAAGCGTATTACTGTTAAATGTAATTAGATGTTAGACTTGCACTGTAGTGCAATTTATTCCAAGTGTCACCCAAGATTAACTGAAGAACAGGAATGATTGAGGACACTTTAACTGCTGAATCCTTGGAAGACCATTCTGAAGAGGCGGACTTTTTAAATTGAGAACTGGGGACTGTGGGCCATTACCATGTGTAACTCCTTGCTGAACAAGGAGTTTTAAATTGTTCCTCCTTGCTTAGTCTACTTTCAAATGATAAATATTTTTCTTGTGAAATAATTTGATCAAAAAGTAGTATCTAAGTATTAGTATATTGATTATTTGCTSGTGCTTTTTTATGTCTGAGTGGTGGTGTGTGCTGATAAATCCTTCTTGTTTGTCTATATAGGAAATTTGGAATGAGTACTTAAGAGGCAGGGTCAGTATGATCAAATCAAATATTTCCCAACTTGAATGAAATATTTTATTAAAACTGCAAACAGTGGATGCTGTAGTGGCACTGTTTAGGCTTGCTATGTTTTAGCAGCCTTGGGATTAGTGTTTATCTGTCCCATAAAGGACACAAATCATTTAGATTAGAAGTAATCTGATTGTATTGAAGTACAAATTATAGCACAAAGGCCATTCAAATGGGTTAAGTGACCAGGGTGGGTAAACACCATATGACTGCTGATTGGTCGATGAAAGAGTATTAACTGAAAGATAATGATGGATTTTAATCCAAATCTCTAAAGCACAACAGCTGTAGTTCCCAAATGAGTTCACTCTCCGACAGTTTTAGGACACYGATTTATTTGTTCCCAACTATTTCTCTTGCACAAGAATTAATTTGAAATATAATTCATTATTCCTATATAGAATATAGCTATTCCATACAGCTTTCTTTGATTAGATTTCTATTCTACTTTGAGTAAATGAGTTCACTATAATTTTTATGCACATTGGAGAAATTGCAGTGTTTTTATTTCAGTGTTCTGCAGTATGCTAGGGTAAATTGTTGGTATGATTTGGTTTAGGAAAATCAGCTGATGTTCTTCCTTGTTCATGTCTTTTATCAACAGAGCATGAAGTCTAGTTAAGTATTTAAAAAAAAAAAAAAATCAAACTGAATAACTGGTATTCCATATGAACTTGTTTCCAGAATGCTTACTGATGTTAATGCTGAAGAATGGCAAGTAAATGCTTATCACTGATAATACATTATGTGAATTTGTGTAGTATGCTTTATTTCAGAGGGTCTATATGTATTTTAAAAATGAGAATTGCATCTCATAACAATGAATTTATGATATCCTGAGAGTGAGAAGCGGCAGCTGTTTAGGAGTAAAAGATAACATTGTTTAGGAGGTGAAATGAAAAATTTAGGCAGGCTGTATTTATTAATGACTTCAGTGTTTGGGCTATACTATTTTTTTGTGGTTGTTGTTGCAATAAGAACGTTGCAAAATTTCAGGTTCTCTCTTAAATTTTTGCCCAAAAATTTGTGCTTACCCTCAAATACGCATGTTCATTAAAGGCATCAGATGAATGACTGCAAAAGGAAAGTAATTTAACTTTGTGGTTCCCTTGTCCATCTGTCTATTTGGTTTGGGAAGGTCAACAAGAGAACAGATGAAGTGGTCCTAAATTATTGTTTACAGTCCAAGCATTCGGACGCAGGAAAGAGAGTTAAGGTCCTTTAAAATGATACTATTTTATCCTATCTATCTTTGTATCCAGAAAATGTGCATGATTAAACCATTCCTCTATTGTTATTCAGGATTTATTCAGATAATCTAGATATGTCCTCATGGCAGGAGCAGGCTGTGTACTGTACCTACAGATTGTTTTGAGAGCAAAAATGGAGTCAGTACCKAAGTCGTGTTTTGTCCCTTTGATGTAGACACACCTAATGCTATAGCAAGTGTAAGTAGGTATGGATCTTGTCCTTTGGATTTACAGTATAATTCAAAATGCAGTTAGGAAAACTTTACCTGGTCCAGAAATTATTGGTGAACACTTTTGCAGAACTGGGAGGACATTGTTCAGTGTATGTTGAAAGGAGACCTTGAATGCAGTTATGTTAGAGCAGTCTGAAATGCCTTTAGAAAATCATGACAAAAAGCTTGTGACTTACCTTTACTTGGTTTTGGAGCCTGTGAAATCTCTTTTTTTAATTTGTTTTCTTATAAATGTCATAGATACTGCTTAGTTATTGAAATGCAAGAATTTTCTCACTGAGAAGCTGGATAAAACAGGCTTCCAATAAATGTTAACTATAGTGCAGGTGCTATCTTGAGARTTAAAACTATGAGTATTGACTTGTGCATTTGAGTAACAGGATGTCTGTTGTACTTCTACTTCGTGGAAAGGGTAAAGCGAGAGAATCTGACAAGGTGCCCATATATGTTTTTTATGTGTGYGTGTGTATATGTTTGGCCCAGCAGTAGCAATGGAATATAATGGTGTCACATGTCATGCTTGCTCAGGAGATTGTGCAAGAACTTTGGTCTGCCCAAAGTTAGGATAGGAGATGGSATAGAGTAACCTGTTAAATTTTGTTTCTTGTGTTGACAGACTAAACGTGTCTTACAGCTTTTGACATTTTGAATGTGGTTAATCCATAGATGATTAGCTGTGTGAATTTTTTGGTCATTGGAGTTTATGAAGCTGGGCAAACCCAAAGGTGGACATGAGATTGCTCCCCTTCTTTGTACGCTCCAGTTACCTTTGGGGAATTTTTGCAGTGCGAGGAATGTGAGGCTGGGCCACAAGTATGCAATGAGAAACTCAATAAAATGAAAATGGTGACTGTCCCATGACTTTCTCCTGAGAATTTGTTATGATTTAATGTGAACCTTGAATATCTTTGGAGGTCAAGAGCTCCAGGCTGATGAATACCAGGATATCGTTGTACTGTAGCTGAAGGTTCTGCTATAGCATCTGTAGTTGCACTGAGTTAGAGTTAGCCCTTAAGATGTTTCTTTCTCYCTATTGCCTATTTTTTCTTTTGTTTTGGGTTTTTTGCTTATTTTCTAGAACAGGTTTTTCATATGTCAAAGGGGAAGAGTAGGGATTAGGATACAGCCCCATTTCCTGAAAAATATTTGTTGATCATCTCTAGCACAGSTACAACTGCCACCTGAGCCATGCCCCGGTTCAAAACATGAGCAGGATTGAGGAGACTTTCRCAGTATCAGCCTAGTTCACGAAGGGTCCCTGAATTAAAGACCTTGTTGGTTAAAAGTGTTTGGACACCACAGCTGCTACCTCATTTAAGTTCTCAGTGTCAATTTTGATTTCTGCTCTAAATTTGGGGAGAAGTCTTTAAATGTTAAACACAAACAAACAAAAAACCCTTTGAAAGTTGCTTCTATAAAATTTAGAGTTCTTAAGTTTTCAGTTTCTCCATTTGCAACACTTGTTTGACAGGGCTGAAACAGGTGCTCCTGATGCTATTTAATCACTATGCAATTTCTGAAAATAACATTTTGACTAAATTGATTATTTTCTAGAGAAAACTTTGGCTACAAAACAGGATTTTCCAAGGGGAAGTAGAAAATGTAATTGGAAAATTTGCAGCTGTATATATTTGGAAATTTCTTCTGGAAACTAAGTCCTTAATATCCATTCCTTTGCAACGATGTCTTGTGGGATCTCTGAACTCTAGTTGCTTTCACATGTGGTTTCCTGTGGCAGATGACAGCCTGTTCCTGATGACAGTTGAACTGGGCTTGCTTTGTTCATGTTTTAGCTAAGGACTGATAAATATTTAAAAAYGATAAAGTGGCATTTAATTGACAGTTTGGGTTACTGATTGAATTGGCCATTTAGCATAAGCTGAATGAATTACAATAGCTGAGAACTCACTGATAACTTGCCAGTTATTTAATTGCTATACCTAATGAAACATGATTAAACAAATAAAAAAATTGGTTTGTATGTTGTTTATAAGTATTTTGTTAAATGAACTAGTGATGCCTAACCTCCCTGCTTTTTAGGGATAAGGAAGCATTAACGTTGCAATTGCAAAACTGATGAGTCCCCATCTGGAGTTCAGGGAACTGGTTTGATTGCTGCTCGTGATGAGTTCAGACTCAGACGGGTGCAGAGAAGTGTTCTGGTCGGGGAAAAGGAGATCCTGKTTTTTTTATGGGGAGACTTCCTTAGTCTGGAAAATAAAGGCTAAGGGAAGGGGGAGGTTGTGGAAACATGGGGGAAGAGGAAACACCTGCTTTCTGATGCATTTATGGACTGCACACACCAGGGAAAGAGAAACTTTAAACCAACAGCCAGCGTTGGCCCAGAACAAGTGGCTGGAAATCACCCTGGAAAACCTTGTACAGCCAAATACAGGTCTGATTGTTGGAGCTTTGTCCTGGCTGAGGTACGCGAGGACTGAACTTGAAGGTCTTTTTTTTTTTTTTTTTTTTAAGTTTTGTGTTTCTTACAGTGATAAAGCATAGCAGCAGTACAGGACTTGATCAAGTGCATGGCTGAGAGAACATCAATGCTCCTGCCTAGCTGCCAGAAATATTGTCAGCTCTGAACATTCAAAAATCTTGTCAGGTCCTAGAAGAAAGCTGAAATTGGTTTCTCTTTAATTGCTTTCTACTTTTTGAGCCTTTAGGGTTCATATTTTCAGTCAACTCTGCAAGGATTAGAGGGATATTTAAAAAGCTAGAATTCCTGGGGATTTTTATAACTGCCTGAGCCACGCTTAAGAAAAATGCCTAATACCACAAAATATAATTCTGAGAGCTAGCAGCCCTAAACTGATGTGTGGAGTGTCATAAGCAAGGGAGACATCAGATTGATAAATTAGTTTTCCTTAAGTGAACCTTTTCAAATGTTTGATGTTTCAAAATGTCATGTTTGTGATGTCAGCACAGGAGGCATATTCAATCCACTGGATCTTTTAAGGCAATAAGTGTGTATAAAACTGTCTTTTAGCAGAAATTGTGTTCAGTTATTGGCTATTCAGCGAAGTGTAATTTGAGCACAGGTCAACTAGGTAAGCTAGTGTGAGAGAGCAAGGTCTTCATTAATCAGAGGATCTATTAGAGAAATTGTTTATCACAAGGATGTTGCGCATTATGAAGTCAACTGGGACATTGCAAAATKAATTTTTTTTTTTTTTTATTTCTTAATTAATAAAATGTTTAGGAAGTTGAAAACCCACAAAATGTCTCCAAGGAATGTGACAGCTTGGACAAGGGAGAGAGATCTACTGAAATAAGGTATAAAAGTCAGCTTTACTGCAATCTTAAAGTTGCAAAAGGCTTTSAAAAGTGAATGACTGGAGAGAAGTATCTCATGAGAGTAAAATATCTCATGAGAGCTTCTGAAGGATAACTTCAGCTGTAAATCCTAAAGTAAAAGCTTCTTGTTGTGCACCTCAACATTTTCAAGTGCAAAAAATATATATTCTGCTCACACTTCCATCTTTCTGGGGGTTATATTTATTCAGAGGAGATTAACAGCCAATTTTCAGTGTGACTGCCTTCATCAGAAGTTTATCCCTTCGCTAAATGAYGTTTTTACTCTTTATGGGAGCAGTTTGCATGAATTTCTGTGAAGACTTCAGATTCATAGTTGTAAAAGGAAAGGTGGAAAAGTGTTTATGGAGATGCCAGAATTATATTCTGTGCAGGATGGCAGTATAAAACTAATTGTGACTTGTGTAATTTTATTTGTCAGATCTTTTTGTGTTAAATAACTTTATTGTGGTATTGAGTTTTAATTACACTTACCATTATATGAACATTTAATAATGCCATGTGTTCTGCAGATAGCTGCAGTAGGATGCATAGATTGGTATTTGCCGTCTCTGCAGTAGAGGAAGCAGTATGGGATGATTTAAAGCAACTGATGGATGTACTAACGGTCATTTAAAGGAAAGTAAGGAAACTTTTTGTTCGGGAGCATGGAGAAGCTGCCTTGTGCCCCTCATTGCCTCTGGTTTCTTGTGTGGGGGAAGAGGAATGACAAACCCTTCTTTTTGCATGTACTTTTCCAGATATTCTTTCTTTAGATGGCCTCTACTTTTTCTTAAGAGCTGAGCTGTCATTTGGAGGTGACTGTTTGGTGTATTCTGTTTCTTCTGCCCTGCCTCTGCCCCACACGGTTTGAATGCTGGAGGAGGTGAGGCACTCGTGCTGGCTGGAGGTGTCTTCCTTCAGCATCCGCTGCTGGACTTCCAGGAGGATCTCTGCTGACGCAGCCATGTTGACGTGGGCTGTAGCACCAGGGGCTCTTACAGTGTTGGGCCCCCACAGAGACATTTGCAACCCCTATGTCATTACTGTGCAGTACAGACCTTTATGATCTCTCTCCTTTGTGTCCTGTTTTTCTGATGTTAATGATTTAAAGGCAATTTGGCCATGTTTTGAAATTCCACTTCCTAAGGGGTGAGCCTAAGCAATACTTTTTTTCATCTGTGCAGACAGTGATGCAACCTTTACAGTTGTGCAAGGGTTAATTTCCTGCCTCAGCGAGAGGTTTTCATGTACCTGGTGATTTAGAAATGTTCAGAGAAATGCGCCAGTGGATGTGTTTCTCTATTTTCTCTGCTTGCTTTAGATCTTTATCTGTACCAAAAGAGATTTAATTGAAGATTTAAGAAGAAAGTGTAGAATTATTTTATGTAGTTTGAGTGCTTAACGGCCCCAGATTGGAGAAATTGCTGTATTCTCTGTTAACCATCTATAAATGGATATGACAGATGAAGTGAGTGAGAGGAAGTTTACGTGGTTTGTGAGGCAGGCAGAAGATGTCACGCTGGTTTTGCTTTTTAATTGACTTTCCTTTCCTCTATGTGTATATAGTATGACAGCACATGAGCAGGAGGATGAGAAGAATCTGAGGAGATATGGGGGTAGGAAAAGAGCTGGGGCTGGGCAAGAAATTGTAAGATGGAGAACAGCTGTTCTCCATGATAGYGGTAGAGAGATGCAAGGAAAGAAGGCAGAAAAAACATCCTGTCAGCAAGAAAAAAAAATTCTAAAATTTCTTCAGGCCAAAGAAATCYGTAAATTCTGCAGAATTTCATCTTGCTTCTTGGTCTCAGGTTCCCTGTGGTTCCCTCTGAGCTTGTGGGCTGTATGTGCCTTTTGCCACTAATCACAGTGAGAATCCTTTGCTGCTCTCGGGGTGTTAGAGGCAGGCCCAGCAGCACATTGTAACGTGTTCTTGATTTACTGCATGTCTGCTGCAGTGCAACTTACCCTTTTTGTATTGGGCATTTAGAGAGCTATAGCCTCCTGACCCGTCTGATCTAAAATAAGCTTAAACTAACCTAGTAGGTCTCAAAAAGTCTTATAAACTTGACAGCAGATGGCACATGCTTTTTGTTTAGCCCTGCATATACTGTCTTGGTGGGTGGTAACTGCCTTAGGACAAAATCAGCATCCCACCAGTCACCATCTGGGATGGCAGATGATATGTGGGACTGTCATGAATAAGCATTCTGATGTTTGTAAATGTCCGAAGGAAGACACTGCTTGTTAGCGCGGCAGTTGGTATGCAGTCAACACTGCGAGAAGCTCACATAATGCAGTATTCAGCAAAAGCTGAATTGTGTGCCTCGGGTCCATCTCTGTAAATACGGGTGGGTGTAAGGTGATTCTTCCATAGTTTGCTCATTTTGATGGTGAACTTGAATAGCCCTTATTTTGGCAGACCTTTAATCTTTGTTGGTGCTTTTGTGATAAAAATAATTCTTCTGTTTCTTAGCTACTGTGTCAGAAGCAATATTTAGATGTCTCATATCAGATCATGCCTGATGCCGATAATGAGCACAAACGCATGCTATAAAATGTGCCCTTGCTTTGACAGTGTAGTCTGAGTTGATGGGTGAAGGGAGGGGATGATTTTGACACAAAGGTGTATAATGACTTGCAAAAGAACACACCGTAGGTTTGTTGCAGATGCAGGAGTGGAAATGCACATCTCCTGGCCCGTGTCTACTCCCATTTTCCCTTCCTCCGGGTGGGGGATGCACAGACAGAACTGTGAACCATGAGGATACCCACAGACCACTTCCCTCATCTTCTTTGTCCCTGGTGCTATGCACTAAGCCTCTCTTCCAGACATACATGCTTTGAGAAATACTATTTAGACTAGTTTTGGTTGGAAGGGTCGCTTGTCATTCGTGTGACAGGTTCTTTACCTAGAATATTTTAGACAGTTAAGCTGGTCCCGTAGGAAGCTCTGGGTTGTATCAAGTATAAATGTCTTTGAAAGGAAGAAATCTGTGCATCTATCATGCAATTTGCTTTATACTGCAGTTAAGACATCCATTTTGGTTTGTGTTAAAGCATGTTTTGTTCTCACGTAGCTGGTCTGTGTATCTGCTGAAATGGGTATGAAGCAACAGTTTAATGAAATGGCATCTACTTCAGTGATTCAAATAGCTGACTTGACTATTCGTTTTCTAAGTACCTTCAGGATACTTGATGCAGAATATCTACAATACTGCAGGGCTTAAAATGTTTATGCAGTTTATGCTGTTGGAATTGCCAATGGTTCTTTGGTATGAAGGTTTTGGTGTAGGGGGAATATACGATCTGAGTCTCTTCAGGTGTTTTTGCTTCTTAAGTATGATATACAAATAGTATACTGATTTTATACAAATGAGTAATAAAAGGGAAGAAAACCAAACAAAACCCCACATGAATTCTTAATTCAAGTACTACCTTTCAGTCTAAAATTAAAATGTAAAGGTTAGCGGTTATGTCCAAAAATTTATCAAACCCAGATTAGATTAATGCAATAGTATGGTTGCACTGGCTGGAATTCAAAGAAATGAGGAGGGTTTGTCTGTCAAATTTATATGAGCAAATGCACTCACTCTAACAGGCTCTTAATTGAGGGGAGAGCAGGGTGGATTATTTGCAGCATGGAAGCACATGCATGTGCTATTTCTGGATCAGGGTGTGAAATGTCAGYAAAAACAGTGAAAGGCTGCCTCATTCTTTATGAATGGAAGTGTGTATTTTAATGTGGAATAAGATAGGTATTCAGAACGGATTTTGCAGGCAGTAGTCGCTTAAAGCCTRAGGTGACTGGCAGCTGGAGTTTAGGAGAGGTCTGTGCACGTCCGTGGATGGGCAGGAGGAATTAGGGAGTGGCCGTGTTTTCGACCCTGCCAGAGGCCTCTCTGAGTTCAGTATCAGCACAAAATATGCTTAGCCGTGGTTCCTTTAAACAAGGAACATGGGAAGTGAAGGGTTACATTCAAGGCAATGCCAATTTTAACCTGGTCTGTTCCTGCAGGTGACTCCAACCTAGGCGATCCCCTTGCCTGTTCTTACAGTCTGTCACTACTAGTTGGATAATTCTCTTATAGCTTGATCATAAATCTTAAAGTAGTTAACAAGACAAAACGTATGTTATGYCCCTTTACCTTTGTACTATAAGGGAACATTGCTTTCAACATTTTTTCTGTTCCAAAAAAGAATCAATAGTTTACATGGACATTGGCAGTCTCTTACAGATGACTAATCTGGGACCATCTTTTTAGGACCATGTTAGGATTGACGTTCACTGCCACTGATGATGCTTGCAGTTTTGAGCAGGGTTTTCTCTTAGAATTCTTAGCACTGTCAAGCAAGCTGATGTGTCTCAATCTCACGCTRTTTCTGAATGTAGCTTGTTCTTTGTTCATGCCCAGCTATTCTTTTCACAGAGTCCTCAAAGTTCTCGCTCTTGTGTCCAAGACCTCTTTTGCAGCATTACCGGGCTTTATTCTGAATTAATGGTTTCCCGTAYAACTTCTATTCAGCTCCCAGCATTTTCAGATTAACGCTATATGAACAAGAAGGCTGTCTACTCTGCCTGGCTTTCCGTTGTGGCTTCCTTTTATGCTTAGGTGAATTATCGATATTTTTAAGAAAGGTAGGAAATGATTTTTACTTCCTGAGACCAAAGCTTTATGTACTYCTCAAATGTGATTATGCTCAAGCAAGATAAAGCAACAGCCAGGTACAAATACCCTGTGGGAATTTCCCATTATGTCAGTGGGTTTTGATCTTTATTCACACAAGTTCATGCCTAAAACTTTCTTTTATAATTAAAATAGATGCTTCACTAGAAGCACCTTACATCTTGTACCAGTTCTCCAATTAGTTAAAAGCCATTTTCTTTACAGCAGGTATTAAGTTATCTCATGTTTTAAGAGGTGATTCTAAARCATATAGAAATAATTTGTTCTTTAAAAAAACCCTAATTTTTTGTGGTCCTTTTATTKTTGAAGGCAGGTTCAAACTAGATCCTCTACATCATTTTCCTTTTATAAGTTTGTTTTCAGCTCTTCTGAGCTGTAAAATCTGGTGGAGACACATCCAATTAGTGTTTTATGTTATTCAATGTAGATTTTTTTTCTATGGAGGAATACAAGGAGTCCTTTGATTTAAAAGAATACTTGGATACAATACTTTGAAAAATGCAAGTAAAAAACCCAATCTAGCAACTTTGTAGAAGTCTAGAGATTTAGGAAATAGTCTTAGAAAATTATCTTAGAGACAATATCAGGAATAGTGTGGCCAGTAGGCGGAGGGAGGTGATCGTGCCCCTGTACTCGGCACTGGTGAGGCCGCACCTCRAATAGTGTGTTCAGTTTTGGGCCCCTCACTACAAGAAGGACATTGAGGTGCTGGAGCGTGTCCAGAGAAGGGCGACGAGGCTGGTGAAGGGTCTGGAGCACAGGTCTTATGAGGAGCAGCTGAGG